>JAUZSX010060924.1:0-19685 GCA_034780655.1 Idiosepius hallami
TTTTTTTTTTTTTTTTTTTTCTTTTTTTCTTTTTTTTCCTTTTTTTTTCTTTTTTTTTCTTTTTTTTCTTTTTTTTCTTTTTTTTTCTTTTTTTTCCTTTTTTTCTTTTTTTTCTTTTTTTTTCTTTTTTTTTTCCCTTTTTTTTTCCTTTTTTTTTTCTTTATTTATTTTCGTTGTTTTTGCTTTTGCTTTAATTATTATTTTTTTGTTTTGTGCTTTGTTTTTAACAAATTTTGTTTTTTTTTCTTCCCAACATGTCATGCAAAGACAAGAATTTAGCAATATACAATCACAATCTCTTCCTTCACCAACCACTGTACCCCCTCCAAAAAAAAAAAAAAACTATCCACCCTCCGGACAGCTTTGTGCGTTTTCAGGTAAACTCATTGAATTAATCAAGTGAATACAATGGAAGAAAATGCCTTCCAGTCTAAAAATGAAAATTCATTCTTTCAAATACAAAGTTCTCACTGACATGAAACTTATAGAAACAGTTTGTCTGTAGAAAAGAAAGAAAAAATAACAAATAACGAGCTGGGCTTTAATTACCTCCCTTGGAATTCAGCTCAAATAAAAAACTAAAATTATTACCCGATTTTGCCCGGCGCCGGGGACTTGCCAATATTTTTTAAAAAATCTAAAAAACCGCTTCGTATTTGAACTATTTTTTTTTAATTTATAAAAATGCTTCTCTGTTATTTATTAACTTGCCTATTTTTAATTCAAAAACAGTTCTTCGTATCTTCTCAGTGTGTAAAAAACTTTTTAACAAGAATCACCACTTCTAAAATGCTGAAATGATTTATACGTTCAAGTTGCATTGGAGACAACGGTTTTCCATCAGATCACCAAAGTTAAGTAACGTCGAGCCTCACCAATAGTTAAAGGTATTAATTAGGCAATACTTCTAATTACATATAGAAAGAAACCATTTGAGTAAAAAATAGAAATGAAAATAACTCGATACTTATCTGTTCCAGTGATTTCTAAAGTAAACTGTACCACTTCGATCCCTGGAGGGCGCTTCTTTGATATCAGAGGACATTGACGCAAAAATCAGTAGTTTTGGACGTTAGTAAAATATACATAAGTAAGTGTAATTGTGAAGACAAAAAAATGGTTATTTAATTATTATTTTTGAAAAAGTAATTATGTATTTGATATTATTTTCAATTTGAAAAAAAAAATAAAGGGTTATTGTCAAAAATTTTACAAGCCGCCAAAGTCGAGCTTGTGTACTATATTACATTTACTTGGTGAGCACCAACTCAAGTTTGGCACAAGACCATTTTTACGTGTCCTTACCCGGGCTTTTTACATTAGGTGTTACCCTTCGCCTAGATGGGGATATTATATTTACTTGGTGAGCACCAATTCAAGTTTGGCATAAGGCCATTTTTACATTCGGTGTTGCCTTTCACCTAGATGAGCTGCTCTCCCGAGTTAACGAGCCCCATTTGCCCGAGGCAGCTAAAGGTGAATGCAATAGTTTTGACTGGGATTTGACCTCGCCTAATACGATTCCAAAGCCCGAGCTTTTACCAATGCTCCACCGTCGCTGCTTGTGTACTATATCATTGTTTTTAAATGCATATATTTTTTTTTTTTTGCTACAACAGTTAAAAACATAAAATTAAAGGATAAGGACGTACATTTGAAAAAAAAATCTACATTCACAATTGAAACAACAATGAAAATAACAGAATGACCACCAAAGACACACAAAAAAACACCAGGTTTGAAAATGTAGTTATATCTCCGAAATATTACTAAATGATACATTTAATGCATCTGCATCAATATGGCCTTAATAAAACTTTATATTTTATAATAAAAATATTAAATAGATAAAATACAAACAATGAGAGGTCTTTCTACCAAAATAATAACTACTCCAGCAAGCCCCCATGACAAGCCAACACGATGATATAAAAACCTTACTTCTGTAAATGCAGATGAAGAAAGAAAAGAGAGTAAGAATAAAAACACAAGTTAAACACAGAAATAGAGTAAGAATTGAATCTGCATTTACAAAAAAAGAAAAGAAAAGAAAGCTGACTCCCCTTTTTTCTAACAATTCCATATGTCCTAAATACTAGATGAGTTACTCCTCTAAGAAGCTTTATCTGCTTGATGTAACTGAAAATGGAAGTAATGTTTTAATGGAACTTAAACTGGCTTATCACAAGTCCAAGGTTCAAGCATTTAACAACTTGTCTTTAAACCCTCAATTTTCTAGATTGTTCAAAGATTGTTCTTTTCTTTCTTTCTTTCTTTCTTTCTTTATATCTTATGCTACTTATCTATTATTCTTTAACCTTTTTAGAAAGCATGTCACTTTGCTTATAATGTTGAAGTGAGAAATTATCATTTGATTAAAAATACTAAAAAATTTGGTAGAAAGAAATAACACAATTTATTCGCATGAAAAACATAAATTAAAAAGAACAACAAAGTTCTTTGAAAAAAAAAACCCACAAAAGTTCGCAAAAAAAAAAGGTGTTTGAAAATTGTTTAAGTAGATTAAGATATTGCTTTTATACGTTTGGAAATAGTAGATTTTTTTAATGTAAGAGAAGAACCAGTTGTCAGCAAAGGTCTGTATATCCTTTTATAGAAGGAGTAAGCTTAGGAGGAAAGTGAAGTAAGTATACAGTTTAGCCCTGCATGATATGTAGACCAAGTTTATGCCTAGTAGAAAAAATATTTAGATTAAACTGACTTTTTTGTGTATAAAATATCTCACCAAAATGAACAGGAATTTTTCTAATTAAGCCACACTTTAACTGCTGTTGCCAGTGAGGTAGCAAGGGAGGGGTGTAGGGGGCGGTCTGCTCTGGGCGGCACATGCTTGGGGGCGGCATTTTGATGGGGTAAAAATAGATAATAGAAAAAAAATAATAGTATGAAGTTAACAAAAATTTGAAATTTTTTAACAAAAACGGGTTTGTGTTTTGTGTGTAATTATACTGTTTTTAACGGAGCTTTTAACTGTGATCAGTCCATTTTAAAAAATTTTCAGCGTTATAGATTATCAGTCGTCGAGGGGGGTGCAAACCTTACGACTGCCTTGGGCGGCAAAAACTGTTGCTACGCCACTGGCTGTTGCATTTGGAATTTTCTTAATTGAAGATCCAAACAATGATTGTGATTATGATTAAGAATTGATAAAATGTTTTTACCAAAATTTGTAAGGTTTTGTGCATAGTATCAGGGCTGTACAATTGCCGGAGGGTGCAAGCCCTCTTAGGGCTGCAAGGCTCATTGGTTTCATAGATCTTATGTAAGCAACAAATTACCAAAATAATTAATTATTAGGATTAACTAGAAAATCATTATCACACTTGTTTATTATAATGTACATCTATCAACCCATCCTACTGTCTGTCTGTCCGTCTCTGTCTTTCTCTCTATATATATATAAATATTTGTATATGTATGTATAGTTCTTGATTAAAGCCTCCAGTATGTTGACATTTATATACTTTACTTGGACTGAATAAAATATTTATTTTTGAGGTATATTAATAGTCAAAACATTTTGAGCAGTGTGCATATTCTATAATCTTAAAGCTTCGCTGATTCTAAGCTTGTTAAATAATCAGTAATAATATCATTCTAAATTGGTGTGACAGCCAGGAAAAAATTATATTTTTTTTAGTCATTTAATATTAATATATTTTAGGGAAAAAATATTTTTTTCTGTTGTTGTTCACTAATTGTAAACTTTTGTTGAAATGGGTTTGTGATTACAAATTCAATTTACACTAATAGCTAACATCATAATGATAATTACTACAACAAATAGTTATATATAAAATGATAATTATACAAAAAATCGTTTTTTATCTGTTTAATAGCTGGAAATAATTTTTCAAATAATTCTTAAAACTTTGTTAAAGTTATATCAAATTCCTGCACGAGCTGCGTCTATGATTTGTTAAAAAAGTTATTTAAATTATTTACTACATTATTTCACCAAGTTAAAAAACAAAGATTTTTTTAATTTAGGTCATTTTTTTCACTTTTTTTAAAAGTTAAAACAATGAAACAGAAACATACAAATAAAAAATTTATATTCTATAAAAGTACACAACACAATTCCATATATTCCACATATCTATTTTTATCATAATTTGTTTCATTGATAAAAAAAAGACATTTTAATGTTAAGTTAATAATTAACAGCATTCATGAATTAAGATTTAGGAGAAATAATTGACTGCTCCAGTGAGTGCTCTCTCCAGATCCATTCATTATGATGGAAATTATTTTTTTCTTCCTCTTATAGAGTTAAATGACACAAACCGTCTAATAGTAAAATTAAAGTCACGTGCTTAAAAGTATCCAATGAAAAAGGTTCAATATCACCCCCTCCTACCATTTCGTTTTTCTCTTTAATTTTTTTTATTTATTTGCCTTTTTCATAAAATATTAAAGCGGATATGACGTCATAGTCGGCACCATTGAATTCCGGTGTTGTGGTGGCGGTTTAGTTCACTTCCCAGTCCGAGCCACTACTCACCGATAGTTGGCTCCTCTTCTTCTTCTTCCTCAGCTCGAACTTCCTTTTTAAATCGTTTTTTTTTATCTCTTCTGTGTCCCCTCCCTTTTTTTATAGATCTATTTATTCTCGCATCCATAAATATCCAAAACTCGGCTTTCGTACAGGAACGGGTGCCGAGATGATATTACTGGAAATCAACAATCGTATCATTGAAGATACGCTCACGAAGAAGTTTCAAAATGCTTTGGACGGGTGAGTTCACTATTATTAACATCTTTTACTTTTTATTATGAATGATGAAGACGAAATAAAATTTAAAAAAAAAACACAGAAAAAGATACCTAAAAAAAAGGAAGAGTAGGAGAAGTTAGTAATTCTTTCTTTCTAACAAACAGCAGACCTACAAAACACACAGCACAAACACATCGAAAATGAAGTCAATTTGTGAGGTTGATGAATATCCCCCCTCTTCTCTTTCACTATCTTTACTCAAAGGACTTAAGTTCTAAAAATGGGTGGTTATATTATATAGACATATATATATATATATATAAATATGTGTATGGTGCTGGTGGTACAGATTAAAGAAAGATGGGTTGAAGATATCCGGTGCCACTTAAATTTCGGTGTAAATTTTAAAGATGGCAGCAAGAGAGAGAGCTTGCTTTTCGAGCCACCGTCGTGTGTTATAGCTACTTAAATCAAATTCTTACTTATCATGACATTTAATTAAAATCTTCAATGTAAACCTGAAACTTTGTTAATAAAATGTTCAATTTTATTTTAAAAATATATACCTAAACACGCTCCAAAATAAGCTGAATTCATGTTTTGTTGTGTAGTAAGTTTCTCTTCGAATTCATCTCTTTTTTTTTTATTGCTTCTTCTTCGCCTAATTTTTCTTTTATTATTATTATTATTAGGAAATCTGTACCAGTGATTAATAGTTTATAAATACAAAATATAGGTTTAATCTGGTGGTTTTAGAATAGTGATCTCACGCTAAAAATCTGAAAAGGGAATAATTTTGATGACCACTTATTTACAATCGTGTAGAGAACTTTCAACTAAACCACATTTTGAATGAAAAATGTAATGTTTTTCTTTTGTAAAACATTATTGAAAGAAGAGTAATAGTTAAAGTTGTAATTACTTTAAAAATATGACTTTAGGATACTGTTGAAAGTTTAAAAAAATTAACAACTTTGCCAAGGGGGTCAGGTCTAAGTAAATAATAATAACAGATGACTGACTGACTGGATTCCACTGGACTGACGTTTACGATTGTCACTGTAAGCTTTTTCCTTGCAAATAATTTTTCTTATGTGCAGTTTTTTCTTTTTATTTACCTTTTAAAATTTTATTCATGAATAAAAAATAAATAATATCTAATATAAAAAATAGTTTTTTTTTATAACTGTTTTTATTTGTAAAATTATTTTACTAAAATAACAACCCTACAACGAATAAAACGATTATTTAATTTGTGTAAATAATGACTCAAGTAAAGTATTTTTTCTCAATTAGTTTCGATGGAATAATTTCTTACGCCACAGTTTTATGAATATTTCATGTGTAAGATTTTTTTTTTAATTTGGAAATGTTCTTGCATTAAATAAACGTTAAAAACCAACACTACTACATTAAAATAGCGGGCGTGCGGGTCGGTGGATGTGTTTACATAACTTCATGATCGTGTCAGCAGACTTAGGTGTCATATTCATTTTTAAAATTAAAAAATGTGTTTGTGACTTGGCTGTGTGGGTGACACTAGACACAGACAACCCGGTCACAGTGGCTTACGCCCCTATTTATGACGTTATTTTAGAATTTCGAATTAGAAAATTATCACGTCACCGCAACCGTATATCGATAATTAATAATTTTTTAATGTATTGGTTTATTGATCGATTTGTTTTACGGCATAACAACCTATTTGGTCATTTAATGTGAAAAGAAAGTGCGTCGAAGTGCGATTATTATTCGATATCCTTCCCAAAAAATAAAATGGATGATTTATTTATTTATTTTACTTAACAATTTATCCTCTTCCCCTCCCTTCTTTATTTTTCATTTTTGGAAAAAAATTGAAATGATTCTTTTTTTAAATTTTATTATGTCTGTACGATTAAATAAAATGTTAGTAGTAAATACTCGTTATAATAATAATAATGATAATAAAGGAGAGCAATAATTTAATTTCGATTTCTTTTATGATTCTCGCCCGTTAAAATACTTAAAGATTTTTCCTTAGAAAAAATTAAAAATAGAATAAAACAATAATCCCCAAATCGTAAAGTAGAGACAGATTAAATTTGTTTTGGATTTGAAGAGGGTAACCAGCCAGTGGTCAGCCAGCGCACACGCATGATTTGTTGATAATTGCTTGCTTGACAAACTATCCTAAACAATGAAACCCTATCAAGATTATGTTTATCGTGTAAACTAAACTAATCATTGAACTTTTTCCATAGGGACATAAAAACTAAAGAAGAAGAAAAAAGTTGAAGTTTCACTCATAACTTTGAGATAAAATAAAGTTATTGCAATTTTCTTGTAATATTAACTGACTGAACTTGAACTAAATTGTACAAAAATTTACTGCTTTTAATAGCAAAAGAGAATAAATTTTATTAGTTTTTGGTCACGAATAAAATAGAAATATTAAATAAAATAAATAAATAAACAATCGAATCTGTTTTCCTGTTTCGAATAGTGATCATTGATGTCAAGACGAGATTAGTGTCACATGACCAACTGAACGAACACACCTACTTTTAATATGTTGTTGGTTCGCTTTCAGTTATTTTTCTCTCGGTGACATTTTTAACATTGTGGCCGTCAATTTTCTTTTCTTTTCTTGTAATAATAATAAAAAGAAAATTATTGTGAATTTATTCTAAAAAAAATCAATAAAAATATCTTTTGTTGATTTGTATTTACTACCTTAGCTTGAAAACTAAACTGTGGTGGTAGTGGTTGTTACAACCGTGTGTGTTGTTTGTCAAGAAGCAAAAAGCTCCTATCTTAAACGTTTTTGTGATATGAGACTAAATAAATAGAACTTCCTATGATTTATTACCCGTCTTGTTTAGTAATAGCTAACCTAAATAGTTTTAGTCGATATATATTTAATAGAATTTATAAACGAAAATTATCGCTGCTGACCAAGTGAACCATGACCACAAAAAACACTACTGACTTCTGAGCTCCTGTGGTGGGTGCAGGGCAGGGTGCACTCACTTCACTTGTGCTCTTTCTCCTTTCGCTGCTCATAAAATAAAATAGGACAGTTTTTGACACAGTTGAGTAAATAACACCCACTTTGAGGGTATTTAAAAAAAGAAAAAAGAAAATAACAATTTCAAAACTTATTTTTCATAATCTTTTCTGAAACAATAAAACTAATAATTTCTTTTTTTTTCTCTCAATTCAACCTGAAATGCTTAAAATAAAATTATCAATTTCATCCACCCCATTTCGCCGAGACTGACAATGGGAACTGGTTGTTGGTTGATTGATTAATCAACTAACACCTTAAAATCAGAAAAGTCCAGTTAACGTAACTTTTGAAATGTAATTCAATTATTTATGAATAGGTACGACGGTGATAATACTGAAAGTACGTTCTTTTCTAGTAATCAGTAGGTGTCAATTGTCTGGGAAAATAAGGAGGTGGAGATGGATACTCTTTTTTTCTTTTTTTTTTTTTTTTTAACTCCAACACTTAATGGTAGTTAGTGGCAATGGCACCAAATACACTGTAAACCGTCTTAATGATTTTTAGAATCACCTTCAAACCTTCATCATGTGAAGAATTTCAGCTTCATTCTATGTTTCTTTATTTAGTATGAAGTTTTTCTTACTGTATCTAATTATTTGTTCTTTGCACCTGTAACTATGGTTAAAACAAAAAAAAAGCACAAAGAACAAGATAAGCTTTTCCTTGTGTTTTTAAGTGCAACAAAAACACTACTGTACAACAAAGGCCATGGAATAAACTTGTCACTGTCTGGTACATAAGTAAAATGGATTACCATACTCTTGGAAACCTATGGATTAAATATTGCATATTGTGCCATTCAAAATCTTATGTGTGGATAAAATAACATTTTTCAAAAAACGATTGTTCTCGCCATTAAATGATTTAAAAGGTTGATTTGCCATAAAATAAAACAAACTTATTCCTATTACCACTATCATACTTAACTGTAGTTTTCCTGATTATGAATCATTAGGTTAATAATTTTTTTTCTACTGTCGGGAGTAATATATTACAGCTGTTTTTATCAGTAGCATCTTTTTTTTTTTTTTTTTTTTTTTTTTAAACCCAATTTAAAAGAAAAAAAAAAAAAAAATTTGGGTGGTTTTTACTTGTTATCTAACCTGCAAAAGTATTTTTTTGTTGTTCTGATGTTTTAGGCAAGGAGAAAAGAATTTCTGTCCTATTTCTTTTGATATTATATGTTAATACTGTTTCACTTTTCTTGTTTTATGATTTTATAATTTCTTTAGTTTTTTTTGTACTTTGAAAATAAAACTAAAAAACTTGCAGCCAACCAGGTATAAAGTTACAAGATTAAATCAGGAATAGTCAAACTAGTGAAGAATAAAGGAAAATTAAACAAAAAGACAAATATTTCTACTCACATGATATTTCTATTGTCCTGACACCTGCACTTTCATTGATTTTTTTTTTCTTCCTATGATTGGAATTTGGAATGCACTCTGTTGGTTATTGGGTTATTAAAAGTTTTAGTACTTGGATATTTTTTTGATACATTTTACTCTTTACAAAACTATACAATATATTCTATTTACTTATTTGATAGCATGGTTGTAAGAAAAAAAATCAGGATTCCCACACTTCAGTGAATTATGAAGAGAGAAATTCACTGTGTGAAAAATCAAGGATTTTTGTTTCTTTTAAGACAATCAGTCAAGATTAATTTCCTTTGTTTCTTACAAATGACATGCTTGTGTGATACTTGGTTTGTCATTAATATTTGATGTCTCTGACTGATGAATAATGCCATTCAATTGATTCTTTCTGATTAAATGTTCAAGTAACTTTTGGGAAATTTTAAAACTTGTACATATAAGAACTTTAAATTAATTGTCATTATTTTAATAGAATCTGATGTCAAGATCAGTTAAATGTCTTTATTCGGTTTGTTTATCGGGAATAAGAAATTTTGTAGTTTTTATGCATAAAAAACCTGAAAATAAATTTTTGGTTTTACTCAATTTTTTTTACCCCCTGAAATGAAATGAAAAAATGCTTTTAAACTTTATATTTTATTGTTTAAAATTGTTCCTTCTTTCCTATTTATTATTTTTGATATCTGAATTTTAGACCAATTTCAAACAATTTTGAGAATCATTTCATTTGTATCTAAGATAATAGATATCACAGTTCTTTGAAAAAAAAACCTATTAATAAAAGTATTACAAATGCTACTGGTATGGAAAATAAAATTGTCTAAATTATCAATTTAAACCAAATGGACTTTATTTGAAAAGTGTAACAAGTTTAATTTCTAGAATTTTTGGGAGTCCAACTTCAACTCTGAATCCTTGAATTCTCAGGATCCAAATTCCGTCTCGTTAAGATAGCTTCAAATATTCTATTCAACTCAGAGGATGCTGACTCAATTCAAAATCACAAATCTAATTTCAACAATGAAACATTGAATCTAATAGTAAGCAGTCTACCACCAATTCTACACATAACATAGTACTATATTCTATTGTGTGATTTCTGTGATATTTTTCCTTAAGATTAATTGATTTTAAAATAAACACCACAAACCTAGGACTATCCAAACTTTTCAGTACTTTTTTCATTAAATTTATAACAAACTGGCTGTTTCTTGTGTAAATTTCTGAAACAGGACTTGATAATTTCGATTATTTAAAATATTCAGACTAGTAAGTTTGGTGGACATGTTTTAAGACCTTTGATTTTAGCAACCATGCAAATTCAAATCTCAACCAGTCCATTATCTTCATTTTTTTTTTGTTTTTTGGCTAATATTGTTATGAAAGGAATAAAGTCTCTTAATCTATCCCAGCTATAAGTAGAGAAGTAAAGTTAGGACATTGGATAAGCATTTTGGACTTTGGGATCATAATATGTAAGTTCAAATGCCAGTAATTCCATTATGTTCACATTTGGGAAAATCCCTATAGGGAAGGCATTAATTCACATATTCTCTCCAGCTATGGATTAGTACATCTAATGCTATTTAAACAATATATTGATAAAAGAAATACACTTATTAAGAATGGTTATTCTAAATGACCAAAATGGTTGATGTAAGTGAAGTATATCCAATCAATCAACTTTGTTATAGATTGGATAATGTAAACATAATCCTCCTAACAAACAGTTTAATTCTGGAAAAAAATTTTTTCTAGAATCCTTTTTTGTGAATGGCTCGTTATAACAAGACACAATATCATTTAACTTAAGATTTGAGCACAAAACCAAGTTAGACATAAGGCCAGTTACACATGCTCTCATAACAGATTACCTCTACCAACATTGTTGCTTTAAAGATTGCCAATTTTTTTCCTTTTTGGGTACTCTCTCTTTTCATTTTATTTTCAATTTACATAGTAATGCAGTGGATCCTATCTTGTGTCAGCCTCTCCACTGCCATTAAAAACTGGTCACATATACAGACCATTGCTCACTATAAGCTCAACTACTTATCATTTTTGCATAGATAAACATATGTTATTTACAGGTGTCTGTTGATGATTTAGGATAGATGAACTTTTTTTATTCTTTTAAGTTTTTTTTCTTAAGTTACAATATTGAAAAAATGCAATAGTTTCAAATTGTCTGATAATTTTTTTTTCGATTTAAAAAAAAAAAAAAAAAAAAAAAAAATCAAGTATTTTACTATGAACTGTAAATATGTAAATGTAAAACAGGATAGTTCCAAATAGAAGTTTGATGATTCATTCTACTTTATCAGCTAAAGTCTAGTTAGTTTTTAGAAACTTTCTTTCCTTCATTCCTGCCACCTGTCATGTTCATCTTTTGAGTTTTTTTTTCCAATGTCATGTTCTCTCAACATTCTTAAACATATAGTCAACTATCAACTTGACTTGTTTTTTTTTTTTGATAGTCATGTCTTTACATGTTTTTTTAGATAGCCCCCACCTCCCTGTAATTTTTATATTTCATTGGTACTTGTTTAAACTAAATCTTTTTGATGTCTAAAAATTCTAGTTTACTAATTCCCTTTTTAGTATTTTTATCTACTTTTCATTTCTGTGTACCTTCTAAGCAAATGCTGGTTTTAAATTTATTGAATTATTTTTTTACTTATTGTATAAATTGTTACATTTTGATGAAATAATTTGTTTAATATTCTAGTGTCTAAAATTCTTAAATTTATTGTTTAGTGACTTAAAATCTTTTCTTCCATTCCTATTCAATAAGCTATTCTTATATGAATAAAAGTTTGTAATCAAAATATTTAAAAATAAAGTAATTTGATAAACCTGATTAAGATAATCTTTTAAAGTTTTCTTTAATCTTTTATCTTTTCTATATATTGAAAAAAAAAAGACCAATAATCTACAGTGACTGTCAGTTTTTAAACAAATTTAAAAAATACTTTTTTCACTTTGTAATAAATTATTTGTCTATAAAATTGTGAATGTTCAACTTTATCCAAAAACAATGCATTGTTTTTTTTTGTTTCTCTACGTGGCAAGAAACTGTCAGTTACTGACAGCTGTTGACTCAGTGTCTACACTTAACTAATATACATGCTCTATCACTGATATTGAGCACTCTAACTATAAATTTAAGCAATCTTATCTCTTAGATATATATATTTTTTTTTCATTCATTTTGATCTATTTTATTCCTTTTTTGTCCTTATTTCTTTTCTAACTTATTTGTTCTTTTCTTTCAATTCTTCTTTCTTTCTCCTTTTTCTTCTTTCTTCATTTCTTCTTTCTTTCTTTCTTATTTCTTTCTTTCTCATTTCTTTCTTTCTTTTTTCTATGCCCTTCTTCCCCTCTATTTTATGCATTGCTTGATTTTTCCTTCTCTTCTTTTCTTCTATTTGATTTTATCCTTTCTAATATTGTTTTCATCTTTTCTTTTCTTTCTCTCTATTTCATTCCTTTTTCTTTTGTGCTTTCTTTCCCTTCTTCTCCCTTTTCTTCTATCCTTATTTTATTTAATTCGTTCTTTCTTTATCCCTCTTTTTCTATACTATTTGTTTCATTTTATTTTCTTTGCTTCTTTCTTTCTTTCTTTCACTATTTCTTTTTTTCTGTTTTATTCTATCCTTTTTATCCTTCTTTCTTTCTTTTCTTTCTATCTTTCTTTCATTCTATTTTACCCATTCTTTCTTCCTTTCTTTCTTTCATTTCTTTCTTTCTTTCTTCCTTCATTCTTTCTTTCTTTTCTTCGTACTATCTTTATTCCATTCTATTCTACCAATTCTTTCTTTCTTTCTTTCTTCCATTCTATTCTACCAATTCTTTCTTTCTTTCTATTTTATCCTTTTATCCATTCTTTCTTTCTTTCTTCAATTTTATTCTTCTTTTCTTGTCTTCTTTCTTTTTCTTCTTTCTTTGTTCCTTTTCAGTTCTATAAAGAAACTACAACATGAACCCCCAATGACCATTTAATAAAATAAAAAAAAGATAGAATAAAATAAATTAAAAGGCATATCATGGTGTCTGCAGCTTTAATAAAAAGCTTGCTTATTAATTTTTGGCAACACTCTTTGATAAACCCTTTATCCGCTTCCATTTGGAAGACATTTTCACAATCATTCATTAGCCCTTACACCAGGAATTTTTAATCGGACATCCAACCCCACATTGATTTTATTTCAATGTATTGATGGAATATAAGCGTTACAATAGCTTGGGTTAAATGACTACAGGGTATGACCATAAAGATACCACCCATTTCATTTATATCTAGGAGTGTTGAAGATGGCACACTTAGAGAAGAGTATGGAAATAAACCATGTTGTAATACCCTACATAGCACCAGTTATTGCCAGACTACACTGCTGGAAAGACATAACTCAGTCTTCTATCCTATATGTAGGTCACAGAATTAATAATCTAGTGTGATATAAACCTTTTGGCCCACAGTCTAATAGTTTGATGTTCAAGGTAATATTTGTTTCCTATTTTTGTTCTCCCCCCCCCTGCAAGTGTAGGTCATAGAATGAAAAATATAGAGTGTTATAGACCTTTGGGCCTACATACTTATAGGGGTACTATTGGCATTTTTTTTTGCCTTTTTTGTTCTTATGCCCTAAATGTAGGTTACATAATGAAAAAACTAAAGTGATATTGACCTTTGGGCCCACAGCCTAAAAATTTGCATTTTTTAAAAACCTATTTTTGTTTTACCCTAAATGTAGGTCACATAATGAAAAATCTAGAGTGATATAGACCTTTGGGCCCACATTCTTATAGTATGATGTTCGGGGTACTATTGGCATTTTTTTGCCTTTTTTGTTTTTATGCCCTAAATGTAGGTCACATAATGAAAAATCTAGAATGATATAGACCTTTGGGCCCACAGCCTAGCATCCATTCAATTCAGTCTCTATCCAATGTCTTGTGCCAAGAAATCGACAGAACATTCTTGACTTTGCCGTCATAATTATCTAATGGCGCCAACCCAAAAAAACCTCTTGTAACCGTGCCACATCGATGTCTCATTTACAACTTCGATTCTTCTTGGTGTTCTTTTGGACTGAATGTCTTCACTTGCTATTCACAGAATGATCACATGATATTGAACGTTAGAAGGTGTTCTTCTTTCGGGATTTATTTTCATAACGAGACACAAGAGAGAAAAATGCTTGGCTTTTCTATTTTTGAATCTTGAATTGAATTGGGATAAAATTTCTGTCTTAAGAAATTTTGGTCTTCAAATTTGATTCTTTCTCTTTATTCTTTCTTTCTTTCTTTCTTTTTATTCTTCTTTTCTTTCTTTTTATTCTTCTTTTCTTTCTTTTTTTCTTCTTTTTCTTTTATTCTTTTCTTTCTTTTCTTCTTTTTTATTTTTTCTTTCTTTCTTTCTTTTTATTCTTCTTTTCTTTTTTCCTTTTATTCTTTTTTATTATTTCTTTTTTTTTTTCTTATTTTTTTCCTTTTATTCTTCTTTTCTTTCTTTTTCCTTTTTCTTTTCTTATTTTGTTTTATTTCTTTCTTTTTTTTATTCTTCTTTTCTTTTTTTTCTTTTATTCTTCTTTTGTTTCTTTTTTCTTTTTTTTCTTCTTTCCTTTTCTTCTTTTTTATTATTTCTTTTTTCTTCTTCTTTTCTTTCTTTTTTTCTTCTTTTTTTCCTTTTATTCTTGTTTTCTTTCTTTTTCCTTTTTCTTCTTTTTCTTTTCTTCTTTTCTTTCTTTCCTTTTCTTCTTTTCTTTCTTCTCCTTTTCTTTTTTTATTCTTTCCTTTCTTTTTCTTTTTTTTCCTTTTATTCTTCTTTCCTTTCTTTATTTTATTAGCTGTTTATATTCTCTCTTATTTTTCACTTTTATTGGTTATTTTTTATCTTTTTTTTTCACTGTTATCCTTTCTTTTTTTTCTGTCTGTCTTTTAATTCCTTTTGCCTTTTTTCCTTTTTATTTTTCTTTCTTTTTTTCTTTCTTTCTTTCTTTCATTTTTTTTATTTGTTGTTTTTTATTTTCTTTCTTTCCTTTTATTCTTCCTTTTTTCCTTTTTCTCTCTTATGTTTCTTTTGTCTTTTTTCTTATTTCTCTCTTTACTTTCTTCCTTTTCTTTCTTTCTTGATTTTTTCCTTTTCTTTCTTTCTTTCTTTCTTTCTTTCTTTCTCTCTTTTCTTTCTTTCATAATTTCTTCCTTTTCTTCTTTCTTCCTTCCTTCCTTCCTCTCTACCTTTCTTTCTTTCTTTCTTCCTTTTCTTTCTTTCTTTTCTTTCTTTGTTCCTCTTTGTCTCTTCTCTAAATTACTACTATATATTTATCTTAAGCTTATTAGTGGAATCAAATTCTTTTTTTCACTTTTGTATATTTTCTCAAACTTTTATCGAAAATAATAAAATGTTACACACACCTCTTGCGTAATAACAAATAGCTTCTTTTTTTTTCTTTTTTTTTTTTTGAAAAGATGTCTTTAGTCTGATTTTGAAACTGAAACCAAATTGCTTTGGAACTAAAGTTAAATTCGAAAAATAAAAGGCTAGGAGCTAAACATAATGGTATATACAGTAACATGCTTACCTGCATACACGGACATACACTCATACATTTACAAATGCGTGCATACACACACAGAGAAAAAGCATACACACAAGTGCACAACACACACACACACAAATTATATATATTTATATTTACTTGATCGAGCACCAACCCAAGTTTGGCACAAGGCCATTTTTACGTGCTCTATATATATTTGGGCATGAATGGGTACTGCCACTGATGATTGTTTTTTTTTTCACCATAATGCCACTGTGGAATATATATCCGTTTCTGTGACTCACCCAGTATATATAATTAGATTTTGTAATTTTGGGCAGTACGGTGGAGCATTGGTAAAAGCTCGGGCTCTGGAATCATATTATGTGAGTTCAAATCCCAGTCAAAAACAATTTTATTCACTTGTAGTTGCCTTGTTCAAATAGGGGTCTTTAACTCAGGAGAGCAACTCATCTAGGTGAAGGGCAACACTAAAAACAAAAAGCCTGGGTGTATAGAGCACATAAGAATGGCCTTGTGCCAAAATTGAGTTGGTGCTTGATCAAGTAAATATAATACTCAAATATTTCTTTCTTTTCTTTTTCTTTTAGATGTCTCCTTTCTTTTTCCAAATTTTTTTGGGTGTGTATGAGGTGGGGTTAATGACAAAAAAAAATAGAAAAAAAAAATTGAATTACAACTATTTCAAGGTCAGCGCTTGCTGTTCTCTTCCATTCTGTCATTTTAAATCATCAGATTAAAATTCTCTTTCGCGTTAATTATTGATTATTGATTATTATCACCTGAGAAAAATCAATCACTTGGTTTTGATATTGAAAACCCTTTTTATTCCTTTGCTTTTGTTCTCGTGACTTGCTGAATAGAACTGTACTGAGTGTGAATTTGGTTTATACCAAAACAATATCAAAACAAATAAAACCAATGCAAGTGCTGATAAATATGTTGATTTTAACCTAAGATTATTATATTTTTCAGATTTCATAGCAGTTAAAAATAACAATTATGATTGGAAATTTGAAGAAAAGTTATTTTGCGTCACAACTTATATAGACTTATATAGAGAATAAATCTTATAAGACTGTTCAAACACACTTCTGCAGGAAGTTTAATTTCAACGCTTAACCTGGAAAATAAATCTTAAAATCTAGCTAAAGGCACCAACATTTTAGAACTCAATTCTTATGTCAGTTCAGAGAAAATGTTAAAATTTTCAGCAAAGTTTGTTTTAGTAATAAATTGTAACCAAATTAATGATCATTTCATTTATGTTGTGGGGTCAAATGTGGTGAAAATAGGAACACGACTACTGGGTAAGAATAACATTTATATCAAGTAAGGGTTAGTGGTACAGAAAAGGGGTTAGTAAGTCCATGGTGAATTGGCTCTGTGACGTCCAGGAAAAGCTCTCATTGAGTGGGTCTAAGCTGCTGGTTTATTGCTTAATGAACGAGTCCATCTTAGGCGTTATGAGGGTGTGTAAGTACTGACAACAATTTATTTTGGACTGCCTGTAGAATTGTTTGCAATTAGGAAGAATTTTTTCTTACAATTGGACAGAGCCAATGCTGAGCTTAACAACATTGCAGCTTTCCTGCAGAAAGCACTGAGTTGATCCTCTCAAGATAAATGCAATTTGAACCCCCCCTAAAGATTATATAATATACTAGAAGTATGGTTCAGCTTTGCCTGGCACTGCGAACTTGCTAATATTTTTTTTCAAAAACGCTTCGTGTTTGAAAATGAATTATTTTTTCTTAATTTTCAAAAATGCTTCTCCGTTACTTATTTAGTTGTTAATTTTTAATTCAAAAACAGTTCTTCATATCTTCTTAGTGTTTAAAAAAAAATTTTAAGCAAGAATCACCACTTCTAAAATGCTGAAATGATTTATAGAAGTCACCGGTTCCTGTCAGATCACCGAAGTTAAGCAACGTCGAGCTTGGTCTGTAGTAAGATGGATGACCATTTAAGAATAGCAGCGTTTCCAGTTCAATTTCACATTTTCTTCATGAAATATAGCGCCTACTTGATCTAGCCACATGCATGCCCATAAATTCAAAACCGGATGTAGAACCCTTTCAAGCGCGACAATTAGAGTTTTAATAGTTTATGAGATGTAGAGAGAGAAATAAACAGACAGACAGATACAGAGAGGAGTTAATTGATACATATTTTAACTTCCAAGTTTGATAATAATTTTCCACTTAATTCTAATTATCATTTTGTAAATGATTTTTGTTTAAATACAAAAGATTTGTAAAGCCAAGAGCCCTGTAGCCCCTAGGAAACTTGCACCTAGGGCAGATGGGGCTCGTTAACTCCGGAGAGTAACTCATCTATGTGAAAGGCAACACTGATAACAAAAAATTCCAAGGATATAATGAGCATATAAAAATGACCTTGTACCTTACGTGGGTTGGTGCTTACCAAGTAAATATATCCTTTTTACCTTCTAACTTGATTTGTTAAAAGGATATATCTACTTGCTTGAGCACCAACTCAAGGGCAATTTTACGTGGCCATTTTATCCTTAGGCTTTTGCAATCGGTATTAACCTTCATCTAGATGAGTTACTCTACCTGAATTGATAGGCCTCATCTACCCTGGGATTTAGAATCAGTGTTATTTTTACACTTAGATGAATTACTCTCTCCAGTTAATAAACCTCATGTGCATGAGGTGGTTGAAAGAGAAGGTTTGACTGGGATTTGAACTTTTGTAATATGATTCTAGAGTCCCAGGTTTTGCCACTGCTCCACCATTGCTGCCCAGATTTCTCCAACATTGCTGACCTGTTGATTTGTTAAAAGGAAGAGCCATTTCTCTTGGGAAAGGCATGAATCTCCACATTCTCTCAAGCTATGGACTAAATAGTGCATATTGTGTTATTCAAAAAAAACTATATTAGGTCAAAAGAACTTTTATCAAAAATGATTGCTGTAGGCATGAATTTAGCTAAAAAGGGATAAATCCCCATATTCCCTCCAGCTATGGATAAAATCGTGAATTTTGTGTTATTAAAAAAAATTAGGTGTGTACATAATAAGGATTTTCTTAAAAATAATTGTTCTAAGCATTAAACAACCGAAAAAAGGTTGATATGCCATGTAACAAACAAACAAACATTTCCATTTCTCCCAAACGTTATAAGATCACCTTGCTAGTTTCCTACAGCAGTTACAAAGATTTTCTTTTTCTTTTTTTTTTTTTTACTAAAAGAAAACTTCTTCAAGAAATATCTCGATCGAAGATCAATATCCTATTTTAGTTTTACATATGATTTTTCTACAACCATTCAACATGAAAATTAACTCGCACCGTCCCCACAACCATCCCCAACCTGCAAAAAAAAGAAAGTTCTTTAATTCCCAGACTTTTACTTAATAGCGCTTCACTATTTTTTTTTTTCTTTTACCATTTCTAAATGTCTTCATGAAAGTCTGGGGAAATGTTATCAAGAAATTTCTTAGAAACGAAACCAATTTTCTATCAGGTATCTTTATCTTTCAGAATCAAAATCATTTCATTATCTACTTGATGGCGAACTCACATATTATATACATATATATATATATATATATATTTATATAAATAATTTCATTCTCTACTTGGTGGCAAACTCTCTCTCACACACACACACACACACACACACACACACACACACACACACACACACACACACACATATATTATGGTCAGTGAAATTAGTGGAGTGGTAAAAGCTTGGAATCATATTCTACAAGTTCAAAAAAGTCAAAATGGATTCATTTACTTTCAGCTGTGTTGGGCAGGTGAGGCTCATCAACTCAGTAGAGTAACTCATCTAGGTGTAAGGAAAACACTGATTCAAAAAACCCAGGTAGACAAGACCCATGTACTCAAGGAGAATTACCCATATATATATATATATATATATATATATATATATATATATATTTGGGCTGCAACGGTAA
>JAUZSX010061035.1:0-19680 GCA_034780655.1 Idiosepius hallami
CAAATAACTGATGACTGAGGAACTATTTTTGTCTTTTGAATAGAATGCAAGGTAGTAAACCATGATTAAGGATTATGTCAGAAAGTTATCTTTAGAGTTTGAGGTAAACCTGAGCTTGCTAATGACACCGAGGATGTCCTAAGAAGGTAGTAGTATTGACAGAAGGTGTAATCAGTAGACACACCCAGACACAAGAGATAGGTTTACTGCTATTGCTTCCAGACCAGCAGTCTAACTCAAATTGTATACACCCTCCCATCTACCACCACATGAAATCTAGTGTTGAGTAGATGAAAAGAAAAAAGAAATCTTTGTTTAAGAGAAGCTTTTTTTTATCAAGTCCTGCTAGCAGTGGAGAGTAGGTGTGTGTAACAGCTTATATCAGTTATCATAATATACACTTATTGATTTTTTTTTTAAGATTAAAATTATCTTTTGTAAAAGGGTGCCTGGTGAAAGGTGGCCTTGTGTCTGTATTAGGCAAGTGAACTAACAAGATATCTTTCAAAAGTTTATAAAATAAAAATTCATATATGTAAGAAGAGCAACAAAAATGCAGTCTTGGTAAAATCAAACATGATATGAATGTCTGAGGCTAACTTTAAACAGATTTTAAAATTTGCTCTAGTTTGAATTGCCTTTATGAAAAAAAAATTAAAAATGTATTACCAAGTTGTTGACATGAATATTTCACAGTATTTCTAGATATATAATAATAATAATAATAATCTAATAATCCTATTGATAATTTTTTTTTAAATTTTTACTGAAAGTGGTCTTCTAATCAAGTTTCCTTTTAAGGTCAGGATTATATTAGTAGGAGAGAAAAAAAAAAGTTATGAAAAAATTTCCCTAGCTTAACTGTAGGAAGTTAGGGTTGCTAAGCAACCAGTGATGATGCAACTATCAAAGCCAAGCAAGGAACACTAGATCATAGAGGTATCAGAAGAGACCACACAAACAGAGTACCCATCCTAGTCTAAAATGGAGAACCTACTGACCTAGATTTTAGCTGCCAAGTTGTTCAGATGCAAAAAAGGTGGACAATAAAAAAGTTCATTAGATATCTAAGTTTATTTATATACACAAAAATAGGATATAAAAGCAACAGATGAAGTTAAAGAGTGTAATAAGAAAAAGAGTGTAATAAGAAAAAAAAACTGAAGATGGAAGGGAAGTATCAGTCCTTTCAAATTAGGATACCCTGCAGCTGAAAATTGATTCAGAAAAAAAAATCTTTCACTGTATCTAAATGAAAAAAATCATTTTGTTTCTAAGAAAAAGTCCTCCTCAGAGAATTCAAAGTATAAAGATTAACTACAGAATTATGAACTTCCCATTTTAGATTTTTTTTATCAGTTTGAACAGTAGGAAAATTGGGTATTTTTACTGCGAGCCTAGATCCTATTTCTCTTGCCATTTAATGAATATAAATTAATCTTTAGCTCTGAAACATTAGGACAAAAATGAACAAGTGGAATCAAAGTTTGCATAGCAGACAACTAGAATGTTAAGTGGTATCTGATCAATGTCGCATAGGAATCCATTCATGGGGGATACCAAAAAAAAAAAAAAAAACCTCTTAGAACAGTTAACAACACTTAATCAAAAGCTGGAGGGAAGTGGGGTCAGATAAACCTAATAATAGGAGCCACTTGGCTCCTATGTGAGAACTACTATTCTTAAACTGAACAGAATTCTAAGATATTGATCCATCCCCCCACCACAATATTAATCTAAGAATTGACATTTAGATCAATATTTCTTTGTCACTAATGATGACAACAGAAACTACGTCATATTTTCTACAATAGACGTTGCTAGGTTGATACACTTGTAAATTATGATACACTTGTAAATTATACACACACACAGAGTTCAGAAAACCTGATTATAGCCATAAATATTGAACCAGATGCTAAAAAAAATTGGTAAACTTTATGTTAAAGACAAAATCCTAATCTATAAAGATTACAAATTTTTATTAAACTAATCAAATTTGGTTAGATTCACATCAAAACAAATGATTTGTTGACCCCCCCCGCCCCGAGAAAAACGGACAATCTTTAAGTGAATCAGTAATTGTAGTAAAAAGCCTATAAAGAAAAGAGAATAGGGTAGACCCCACATGTTTAAGAAATATTTTGACTCCAGGTTGGCTAACAATAAATAGATCCGAGAATAAAACAAGCCCTAAAATGGTTTTTGTTCTTATCTAAGAAACAGTGTTAACATAACAGATCTTTTGGTCTTTGAGAAGTTTTAATTCGAAATACTAGATTTTATGGATTTATTTCACTTTTTCAGAAAAGAGTAAAGCAAAGGTTGTTTTTCACTTTTTACAGAAAAACCTCTATACTCAATACTAGTGAAATTTAAATTATTTTGTAAATAAATTATTTAACGCATAACCAAAGGGAAGAGGGGTTCTTATAAAGTTCAAATCTTAATGTCCACTAGACTAACAAAAAAAAAAAAAAAGTTTTCACTAAACTATCTCACTTTTTTTTTTAATGGCTTAGCCAATTTTAGATAAGTTACAATCAGGGAAGAGTTGGAAATTTTTCAAAAATATAAAGTGGGTTGGATGGGAAAAACCTAAGCATGTAAATCATCTTTTCATTGGATGCATATTTTAAGGGCTTTATAACAATGAGAATATTTGGATTTAAAATATTAATGAATAAAATGTTTGGTTTTCCCTTTTAAAAAGGCCCTTAAATCAAAACACTAGTTCAGATCATGTGACGAACCCAGACGCAAGAAACGGGTTACTATGTTGATCTTTATATACAGAGTGAGGGATTAACCTTCTGAGAAAAGGGGAAGCTTTTGGCATTGGTCTAAAGGTCCCTCTAGGTTTTTAGAGCAGTTACAAAGATGGTTAAGTGTTGCCAATATGGCAAGTTGCTACAGACAGATATTGCTTTTACCAGTTCTCTACTTTAATACTATTAGAATAGAGTGGACACAAAACAAACTTCATTTAGGCTTATTACAAAAAATAATTTTTTCTTTTCCTTTCAGTTTTTAACAAACGATTGTCAGTACAACTATAATCAAATAGTTCAACCTTGTTAAGTGTTCATTAATAAATAATGCATGCTCTTTGCTCACACCACCCACATGTGTGTGAAGTAAAACCTATTGATATTAGATAAAAAAAAAAAAAGGCTGGACATTACCATCAGCAAATAAAGAAAATGGGTAAAAAAAAAAAAAATACATTTTTTAAAGTATTACTGTAAATTGTTTTTGTATTTATTTCAGAGTTTAGTTCCATTACACTCATGCTGTTAAAAAGGTCCAAATAATATTACATTAAAAAGCATGCAATTCATTTTACTTCATAAGAAAATCCCAATTAAAGGAAAAAAAAAAAAAAATAACCATTGTTAAACCTTGAAACCAGAATAAACCAATGAGCATTTAAAATTGAAATTCCAAATTGTAAAAGGTTTAATAAAATTTAATTTTGTAGTATTAAAAAAAAAAAAAAAAAAAATCCAAGAATCAAATGTTAGGAAAGTTTCATTTCAATCAAAGCAGCAAAAACATTAAATTTATTAAAAGCATTAAGAAGCAATTTTCTCAATTTTTTAAAATCAAAATTGAAGAATAGAAATGAAACCAGAACCAAATTTTCATGCCAAAATTTAGGGGGGGGGGGATAAAAAAAAAAAAAAGTTCATATAGAAGGAATAAATGAACATTTCATATTAGCTTCAGTTTATTAAAAACTTTGGATCCTGAAGGACCAATCTATCAACCATCACAACCTAGCAAAAAAAAAACTGACAATTTTTCAGCTCTCTATGTCCTAATTGAACGGCTCATAATGGCTCTCCTAATGTTAAAAATTATTAATTATGTCTTCTTTTTTGCTAATTACCACTTTTTACATCAGGGTCCAAAAAGTTTTTTTTTTTTTTTTTTTTTTAAATCTAAAATTACTAAAATATTTTTTCACAAAAGAAATTTAAATTTCTAATTTTAACTCATTAAACACCAGATTTTTATCAATATGTATCGCGATTCTTGGACATTCACAGCTCAAACAAACTGAATTTCTTAAGTTTCATTTTTCTTTGAAATTAACCCAAAGTATTGTTCTATAAGAAAATAGTTTTGTAAAAAAAAAAGTTTCCCGAATTGGTAAGAACCCATTTAATAAACACTAAAAAGAAAAAAAAAATTTTGTTTCAATTTTTATTCTTTTCTTTAAGGTAAGAATTAAATATCGACTGAATAATTACTAGAGATATGCACATTTCTCCTTCTATAGTAAACAATCCAAAGCAACACGGATATTGAAAATATTAATGAAGGGAACACTGGTCGGCTGACAACCTCTGCTTCCTCCACATCAAAAAAAGTTTGCTATTATTTCTCTTTGTAAATTATAAGCTATAAATATTCTACAATATTAATACAGATAAAAACTACATTACTTGAAATTGTATATTTAATTCAACTAAGTTTGTGGTTGAATATATTATTAAATCTAATTTTAGTGAATCAGGATAACATTAAAGCTTTACTTATTTTGCAATCAAATTTCAAATTTGCATCCGGAGAAAAAGTTACATTAAAACTTATAACTAAAAAAAAAAAAAAAACTAACACTAAATGTTAGCGCAAACAAACTCTTCAATTTCTTGTTTAAAAGTTCAAACCAAAAAGGTCTGTCCTAGTTACCAAATGTCATTGACCCATTCATTGTCAAGGCGAATTAATTTTAATCTGAAGACCATTTATTATTGGTTAAACACTGCTTACATTATAGCAGAATAATCTTTAACAAATTAATTACTTGTATAATAGAAGCTTATAAGGGATAGGATCATTCATTTTAGTTTTGCCTTAACTAATTTACATGCCATTAGCAATTTTTTCATAAAATATTAAGACAAATTTAATTGAAATATTTGTAAACTGGACTGGAATGCTATAGCTAACCTATTTAGTCAAAACTTAAAATTTTATGATTCAATGGCTGTCTAAATTGCATTTTTTTTTCAAAATTTATTCCAGTGAATTCAAATTGTGACAAAAAGGAAAATTTTAACTCCTATTTTAAAACTTGAAAGTTACATAGTTTATAAATGTATGCCACAGACTTAATTAGAAAAGAAAAAAAAGAAAAAGGTAAAAATTAAAAACTTTATGGTAGAGAACTAAGACACTGAAAGAAACTAAAATTATTTTTTCTAAATTGGGATTTAGTTTCTATGCAGTGAATTTTATGTTGATTAGATTAAACTTTGAAAAGTTTACTTTTTTTTTTTTAAAAGACAAATATATTTTGAGTTTGTGGTTAAATGAGAGAATAATTCTAACAGTTTCAGGTGGGAGTGGAAAAAAAAGGACTTTGTAAATAGGCAATTCTCACTTTAATATATTTATTTGATAGAGCACCACCCCAAGTTAGGCACAAGGCCATTTTTACGTGCTTTAGTTTTCAAACTTAGCATATGCATTTTACCAATAGGTTCTTCTATGAAAATTAGAGATTGATTTTATTTTTTATTCTCTCAAGTAATATTTTGAAATTCTAAGATTACATTTTTTGGGGGTCTGAATTTTTCAAAACTTGATTTTGTTTGATGTCAGGTAGTAAAAAAAAAAAAAAGAAAAAAGAAAATCAGTAAAGAAATTTCAAAAACCATAAGAAAATAAAAAAAAGAATGGGAAGAATAGATCTGATTAGTATTTAGAACAAATTTCAACCCAGATTAGTAGAAATGCATCGGGGGGGGGGGAATTGTTTAATTAAATATGAATTTAATGAAAAACTCTTGTTCTACCAACTAAGCAAGACATTCTTTCAATAATTCTCTAAACAGAACTAGATTTCCACCAATCAGGTCTCATCAAGATCAACTTAAAAAGAAATGAATTCAATTTAGAAGACAAGGTTCACTGAAGTTTTTTTCTGTGCTATTTGCCAAATTAAAGAAACAGATGGTAAACTAATGATTAGCTTTTGAATAGATCTACACAGGTGACCTCATCAACAAACCATGTGAAAATATACCAAAAGGAACAATAGTAAAGAGAAAAGTAAAAAGCCCAGTTGAAAAAAGCAAACTAAAAAGAAAACAAGTTTTGGGTTGGGAAATTGTGCTAGAAACAAGTTGGAAGATCAGTAACAATACCCCTGAGAAAGGAATAGATTTGGAAATTATATGGCTCAAGTGTTTAAGGCAAAGTTATTTTTCACAATAATATTTGGTTTTAAAATAATTTTTTTGAGAACAAGTTTATACTAAGAATTCTTTTAGAAAGTTCTGGTGGAAGTGACATTTTGTGTTGTAGAGGTAGGTGGAGTCAAGCTTCAAGTTATTGTGGGTTCGATAAAATTAAAACTGCATTGATGAAATGGTTTATCCAAAAGAGACTAAAATGTAGTGAAATCAAAGTTTCTAAAAATATACTACCCAATAAGATAGGAGTTATACCTTTTATATTACTTACTCCAGATTAGTTATAACCTTTTATATTTTTGTATAACTAATCTAGAGTAAGCTAATATTAATTGAAACTAATACAAAAGTGTTTCAGTATTCAGCACAAATATGATCAAATCTTTCAAGAGAAAATTCACAAACTGGTAGACTCAAAAAGTTGAGGATTCAGATTATATAGTTGACAAAATAATGTAAAGAATGATATTTGAAAATAATGTCATAAATAGAAATCCTAGCAACAAAGACATTTTATGGAGATTCTATGCCCACAATCTATAAGAAAAACATGGTCTATATTATAGGACTTAATATGGTAATGATTAATTAGTCAATGTAATTGAGCCCAAGTAGTTTACTGAAGACAGTCAGCCTTCATTGAGTGTCAATTGACAGCGTCTACATTAATTAACAAGGTATAATCATATGGTAACTGCCACTTTTTAAAAGGCATCAAGCTTACTTTGTTTACTTGAAGGTTTTTTTCTTTTTCCATGGCTTACCCTAATGCATCTAATGCCAAGATGGTTTATTTGTAACTTCCAATTGTTTAAACATTTAAAACAAATTCTCACTTAGAAAAACATTAAAAAGGAACAATAAATCTTGCACTCTTCGTATCGTATAAAAAAAAAAAAAAAGTCAAATTTAATTTATTTTAAAGAGAATGTTTAAACATCTTGGCAGCATCAAATTGCAGGAAATTCAAAATAATTAAGCCTTTTAAGATAAGAGAATCAATAACATTAGGAAATTAGGTAGGATGGCATTTTATAGTTGTATCATGTGGAATTTTTAAAAAAAGATAATAGGAATAAAACTAATTCTGTTGGACCAATGCCTCAATGTCTTAAGAATGATACTAACTAGGAAAACGTTTAAATTACTTTTGATTTAAAGCAATTAAAAATTGGATTGTTATCTGAGTTTTTACCAATCTATATCAATTAGGATCTAGAACAGATATTGGAGAACTAATTATCAATAAAGAAGTTTCTTAATTATAGAAAACATTCAATAGATCTAAGAGACATTTTTATGCAACCATTTCTTAAAAGAAGGACTAGATTGTCAACAGACCAGCATAAAGGGTAAAAAAAAAACATTAAAGAAAAATGCAACCAGTGAGGACTTACCTTTACTTGAAGCTAGGTTAGTAGCCAAGAAAAAGACAATTAAACAAAAATGCCACAAGAAGTGATTATACAATATGCAGGGGAAAAAAGTCATTGAGAAGATTATCGAACGTTGTTAACCAACAAATTTAATAAAGCAACATGCTCAATAAAGAAAGCTAGAAACTATAAGCAACCATAAGAGACATTTAAAATGCACTGCAACTAAGTTAAATTTGTATTTTATTGAAAAGGCAGCAAGGTAGGGGTGGGAAACTATCAGACTAGTATTTACATACTACAATCACATCTATGAACCATTCCTCTTGAATTTCTCATTCATTCTTGTTAGTATAAAAACAAAACCCAATGAAATTGTTTAGGAAATTGTCCAATTCTGTTTGTGGTTCCTATATTTTGCAGCCCAGAATTTGGAATCCTTATTGTCAAATTTTTTATTTATTTTAATGAATCAAGGTTTGAGCTTTTTTGAAAATACTGGAAGACTTAATATTTCAAATTACAATCAAAATTAAAAGTTCTGATTATACACTTCAATTTTGTTTGCTTGTTTTTACAGCAAATAAAAATCACTTTAGTGTTGAGCCAATTTTAAATAGGGATAGATTAAAATAATTTTAACATTACAAAACAAACAGGACTTAAAAATCAAAGAAAAACAGTAATTTGCCGAACTAAATAAGTCCTATCACTGGCAATTTAAAATCCACCAGCCGATCATCGATCTACCTACAGCCAGGAATTGCTCCTCCACACATACACTGTTAAGCGATATGAGCACCTGAGTGAGAGAAACAAATTACTGACAGCTGACACCCTTTTTATGTATATGAGGGGGGCTCCCCAACGTCTGAAATCCAGCAAGAACTTTATCTTAGTCGCAAGGCTAGGAACTCTTAGATAGCCTCCTTTCGTTCCCGACGATGGAATGAGTCCATCATGGACCTGGACAATAATGCTATGCCCAAGCCCTCGGACGAGTTACCAGCTGGCTCAGACTTTCCTCGCAGGTAGTAGGTGACACTTAACCTTGCATGGGCGAAAGTGGCAAAAACTCGAGATAACCTCAAGAGGTGGGGCTTTGCACAGGACGCAGTTTACCCATGTGGCGCTGTGGAGCAAACCATCACTCACAGACTGCCCACTTAGCGTGCCTGCCCTTATATGGACTCGAGGAATGCAACGATCACTGCTTCTTCTCTAGATGGAGCGGCACGATATGATGATGTTTGCATTAGAAATTAGAATTTATTTCTTTGAATAACTTTTTTTACCTTTTGAATTTAAGTGAAAGGTCCTAACAAAGATTAAAATAACACTAAACATCACTAATTTTATGTTCTAAAAAATTATCTATGACCAGAGACAACCAAAAAGCATCAACAGCCTCTGTAAAAAAGGTGCCCATAAACAGATTTCACTAAATACATTAAGTTTAAGAAATTACTTTTATACAACAGATTTCACCTCTTAAAAAAGTAAACTAATTTCTAGAGAAAATATATTTTAAAGTTTATATCAATTCTTAAATGCAAGATTTTTCATTAAATTTTTAAAACTTTTTTTTAAACAATCAACAACTAACATCTTCCAGCACCTGAGAATTTAAGTAAGACAAACATTAATATTTTAGTAATGAAAAATATATCTAAATCAATTGATGCAAATTTAGTAAAACTTTTGATAAACATTTTAAAATAAACTTCTTTTTTTTTTAATGATCCAAAATCTTTATCTTAAAAGCCTTCTTGAAATCAATTTTTCATGACTGCGGTTTCAACAATTGAAATTAAAGTTCATTTCGCAAAAGATTTTGTCATTTCCTTCATTTGTATTTTATTAGTAACCTTAAGGTCTGAATTTAAAAAAAAAAAGATTTTAGTCAAGAGACACGGGTATTAGAGAAGTGTAAATTTTCTTAAAGGTGTGAAAACTTCTCATTTGCTTTGTAAAGTATTTTGGGAAAAAAAAATTTACGATTTATTAAATTTTTTTTATAAGAAAAGTTCCAAAAGGAAGTCCCATTCTCATTTTTTTGGGCCAAAATTCCTTGATTATTTAATACCAACTTAGTTTTGCATTAGTTTAACAAGATCAGAGCAAAAAAATTGAATATAATGTGAAGAGTTCAAATTCCAGAAATAAGAGTTTGCACACAAACAAAACCAGTCAACAAAGAACATGCTTTTCTGTAGAGTGTAAAAAAGAATGAAAAAGAAGCAGGAGCAAGCATGGTCTTACCTTGAAAAACCAGTAGAAGGGAATCCAGAAGAGGAGCAGATCAGCAAAAAATTCAAGCAAGCTGAAAACACTGTAGACAACCCAATACATGAGCCACTGAGTATCATCATCCTTGCGTGAAGATTCAATTGCTTTAATGCTACAAAAAAAAAAAAAAATTACCATTGACTCAAAAATAAATGTTGACAAAATGTTAAAATATACAAGTTTAAATTTAAGAGTTTAGAATATAAGATTATGGTTTATTTTCTCCAAATTAGAATACTTTTTCATAATTTTCAGCTAGAGTAGCATATAAAGGATCGAAAAACATTCACTTAACCTTTGGACCCTAAACAGCAGATATAATTGGCCTTGAGAACCTAGGAAAAAGACAAACCAGCAAAATTACCAACTAACCAATCAGGGCCATTCTATGGAAAGTCAAATTATAAGCTAGGATCAGGGTCTCAAGTTTATACTATAAAGGTTTAATCCTTTGAACACTAGGAGGCCAATATATCGGCCCTGACAACAAAAGACACACCAATATTTTGGATTTGATATGTTCCTCTAACAACTGCTGAGAGACTACTTGGTAGTTTTTATGAGTTCAAAAGGTTAAGAATTTCAAACATGAACATTTTGTTTAACTATTTAGAAAGATTTAAAAATCTAAACTTTATATTTTATCAGTAATGTATGTCCAAATAATTTTGATGCAAACACTTGTTCACTAATCTGATATTCCTTTTAGTGAAGAAAGTTGAGAGTTTAACATTAAGGCGGTTAGACCAAAGCTGTCCATCTTGATCAGGAAAAAAAATTGAATAGGTTATAAAAATATATTTTAAAAGAAATAAAGTTCTATTTAAAATCAAATAAAATCTGTTCTTAAACTGGATGAAAAGAAAGAAAAGATCCATAAATAAAACCTAGAAGGTTCTAAACTGTATAAGAAGCTATGGGAAAGAGTCAGCTTTTTTTGTTTGACAAAAGACTAGGTCATTTGGGTTGCCTTTATAGTTTTTTTTTTTTTTTTTTTAGTACATCTACCTAATAGATGTATAGAAAAAGGGGGATGGTGGGAAAAGGTTTCATTGTTTGAACTTTTTTTATCCAATATATATATATATATATATATATATATATATATATATAGGCCACAAATGTATGGGTAGGGGAAAGCAAACCTTTTAACAGATTTCTCAGACATTATGATAATTATCTTATAACATAACCAGATTAATTATAGGCCAGACAATCCTTAATAAAAGAACATTAATCTAGAAATAACATACTATACAATAATTAGAAAAAAAGCTTTGCTAAAATTTCAATTTTCAAAGCAGATTTTAATTAGAATAAAACCTAAAAAAAAAAAATCTCAACCATGTGATAAATGAAATTTAAACAAAAAAGTCGAATGGATGCAATTTAGTTCAGATCATATGAATGTCATGCAACAAGTTCTACAAGTCACTGTGCATCTTTCTGCACAGAACCTATTGATCAAAGAAACCACCATTAACTTGTTTTCATAAGGTTTTTCTATTTTCCTGCATTCTCCTAGGTATTTAAGTCTAATCGATGAGAAAGGATTATTTTTAGGGGATCTTAAACAGGTTTTCAGGATTCAAAAGAGTTTTTACTGTATTTGTTTTTTTTATTGAAGATGGTAGGGTGTCAAAATTTGTTTTTGTAAACACTTAGGATGTTGATGCCTGTATTGAAGGTAGTTATTGAAGGGATTTGTGTATCAAAATTCCATAAGTATTTGTGAGACTACACTGTGTTACAATGAATATAAAGTTCAGCATGACATTAAAATGATGGTCTGGAGAGAAAAACAAAACAAAAAATAACAGTGGCTTTACTAAGATATGATTTATTCAAGTTCCTTTGGAGTCCTGGGCAGAGGTCGAATACAAAAGGGAAAGGTCAAAGTTGAAGAGTTAACTCAAAAATAGAAATAATTAGCCAAACTGAAAAAATTGTTTTCTGGTTGAACCTTCACTACTTTTCATTTGTGCCCTCTTATTTCCAAGTTTTGGACATATGGATTTATTTATAAACAGTAGCACCAGAAAATTATTAAAAAAATAGAGTAGGATTCTTAATTTTTTTTTTTTGTAACTCATCTGATAATTTTGTTGAAAACAGGATTAGTTAGGAGAAATGAATTGTGCTTCTAGAATTTTGAAATATATTTGAACTGCTAATATTTTAAATAGTCTTTTTAAACTAATTAGTAAATTACTTAAATCTTAGGACCCTGACTTAGCAAATGACCAACTTGTCACCCATATGCATTCTATTAGGGCTAGGAACATCGGTGTGCCTTCGATCACCAGGGCCAATATATCGGCTTTTTAGGGTCGAAAAGGTTAAACACAAAATCTATGAACTTACCGAAACATGTCCAAGAAGAATGAGAGAGAGAGAGAGAAAAAAAAAATCAGTAGGCAATTTAAAAACAAAAAAAAAACTGCCTGATTTTTTTTTTTTCTTTTTTGAAAAAAAAATTTTAAAACTTGTATTAAATTAAAATGCAAAATAGAATTAAAGTAGAGATAAGGAAAAAGAATATTTTGTGAATTATTTGTCCATAGAAATTTGTTCTTCCAATCTTTAAAGTCAAGAAGTGCAAATAAATTGGTAGCTGTTCTTATTTTACTAAGATTTTATGCCAATAGTTTTGACAGCATGAGCAGGCTACTTGATAAATATAACTCAATCAGGATATCCAAAATAGCACTTATAATTTTTATTTAATTTCCAAACATTTAAAAACAGACTATTCAGATTTCTAATGTAATTCATTTATGCTTAATTAAATGTTAAATGAATACTTAAGTAACATACAATTATCTTTTCTTTACAGCAATTACTTTGACTTTACTGGAATTAGTATAATTTCATTTCAACCTTAACAACTGAAGGTTTCCTCTCCACAAAAAAAAGTGACAGATTTTCCATGACTCCAAATTTGAACAACTCCGTAACAACTGTTTGCATGAATAACTAATTACTTAGGGAGAGAGAGAAAAAAAAAAAAAAAAAAGTTATTTTTGTTAAAAAAAAAAATTTGCAAAAATTTGTAGTGTTCAGCGCAACAACTTGTTTAACAAATAAAAATAAAATATGAATCTAAAATAAGTTCAGTTTTTAAATATTTGCCAATCCCATTATTCACATATCTGGGAAAAATATAGATGGGTAGGTGTGGCTAACAGGAGGAATGATAGTTTTTAATGGCCTTATATTTAATAAACACTGTTAACATCATCTAACATGACTGAGGCCACTAGTTCAAGATGTATTAAAAAGAAAAAAGATCAAATTAAGCAGAATTAAATTATTTCCAACCCATGACAATGAAAGAATAAATAAAAATGTAGGAGGAATTCAAATCGGTACAGAATTCAAGCCATAATTATTGGTAACTGTGATCTCGAACATTGAGAGGTCAAGGTTTTTCTGGCTTTGGATAAGGCAGGATTGGAACAATTACATAGCGGGGAAACTGACATTTTATCAAAACAAATGAAAATGTGTTAAGGGAGTTAGAGATGAACAGCCCTAGAGTTTTTCCCCCCAAAAGCAGGACCTGTCCCTCCCCACAAAAAAAAAAATAAATAAATATAAAAATAAAAGCTAAAGAATACGATAAAATCCTGCAGACAACTGGCTAAAATGTAATAACCGAAAAGAGGATTCTAAAAGAAGGTCATGAAATTATTTTTCAGACTTGTTACTTTCACAACATTTCAGTCAATGGACACCTGTTTTCAGGTCATTGGAATTTTCAGATCATAATTAGAAGTCTTAACAGAACTTTGAAGTTAACCCTTTATTTAATCCACAGAGACATTCTGCTCAGTCTTTTAACCATAATGTGTGTGGGGGGAGGTTATTGAAGCAGGACGAGGTATTCATCAGGTGAAAAATTGTGAAGGTAATAATGATAAGGGCAACAATCTACAAATCACCAAGCCTTATCCCAGATTCCAAAAATACATTAAAAGTTGTCATGTTGAATTTTAACCTTATTAAAGAAAAAAATATCCCACTTGATAAAAGCTAATCACTATCAGAATAGGATAGAAATGGAGTTTGGAAAAAAAAAGGTTATTACTAACCAGTAAATTGTGAGAGTGAAAAAATATTCTTGATTGTTAAGGCTTTTAATCAACAACAAGAAAAGGGCTGATTGTTTGAATGGAACCACAAGTAAATAAATGAAAAAGTCATCAAATAAGAAAGCATAAAAGAAAATAACAAAAAGAATTTCTTTCAATATGGGAGATTAACAAAACATTAATATTTGTACAGGATACAAAGTTGGTTGAAAAATATAAATAAAGAAACAAATTTAGGAGTTAAAATAATTAAACATGTGAACTTAAGAAATTAAAAGTATTTTACTCACGATTTATAGGCAGGATAGCAGAAGCCAATAAGGTTACAAAGGAAGTCTCCTCCATATCCAACCATCAAATAAAGACTGAGAAAGCCTATGATACCTGCAAAAAAAGAATCAAAAAATGAAGTCATGGCAACTCGGAAAATTGTTAATATTAATTCTTTTAAGAGTTTATTTGTGGAAAGTTGTTGAAATTAAAACATTTTTATTATCTGCAAACAGTTTTTCCTCTTTTCAACCTCAACATAAGTATTTAAGCTATATCAGAAGAAAAGAAAAAAAACACAAACACCAATCCTTAAACATTAGAGATTTCTGATTTTTTATATTCACAAGCGTAACCACCTACAGTGAGAAAAGGCCTGTATAAGCAAAACCTCTTCAAGCATTTGGTCTTTTTATTCCCATCCCAAGTTGAATATTACAAGGCAAAAACCTGTATAGAACATTTTTTTATAATTTCTGGATTAAAAAGAAAAAAAAAATAACTTGGTAAATTGACAATTTTGGGTGAGAGATATCGCTATTCATATTTTGAAGAACGATTTGGTTATTAAGCGTACTTATCTTTAAGTAAACTATGTACTTAGACATCTGTACAGAAGTAGGGGAGGGGAATAAGAAAATCAATGAGAATCATAACCAGGCCAAGGACACTTTGTATACACAGATCTTATTACTCAACTGAGCCTAAAAATCATGCTAAAAGGTGAATTGGATTTCCTATACAAGTGTCCTAAGTAATTAAGAGAATCAAATCATTAAGCATAACCCTTTCATCAAGCTCCCTATACAGAAATTAAAAAGGGAGAGGGGGAACATTTGCATATAAAGATTGTAAAAATATTTAAAAATCAAATGTTTAATAAGACTCATCAAAACCAAATGACCTGCAAATCTATCGGTCATAATTTGCCGCAAGGCTAATATCCAATAAATTATTGATCTCTGGTGACAGCCCGTCAAATTAAAACTAGCACAAACAACCCTGCAGCTTCAGCATCGCCATACAAGCTGAAACTTGATAAGGCTTTTTTTTTTTTAATAATTTTTATACAGACCTAGTCTTAAATAATTTTAGAATTATTCAAAGAATAAGGTTATCCACTAAGGAAGTTCTTCAAAAGAAAACATGCAGAACTTTTAACAGATCAATTTCATAGTCTTTTTTGGGAGAAGAGAATTAGATACTAATAAAAATTTGGGATTTGTAAAAATAGATGAAATTCCAAACTAGTGTATTATACCAAACAATGTAATACAGAGTCCAAATCCTAATGAAAATCATTTCATTTATCTAAAGCTGCATCAGGCAGATGGCCCTCAACTCAAGGGCAAAACTGATTTCAAAAGCCTGGGGATAAAATGAGCAGGTAAAAATGGCCTTGCGCTTAACTTGGGTTGGTGCTCAACCAAGTAAATAAGGTTCAGTCTGTTTTGTGTTAAGCTTTAAAACTGCCATAAAAAGATTTAATCTATTTGAGTGGCTACCATTTTTCTTTTTGTTTTAACTGATGACTAATGCAGAGAGCCATAAGAATATTCTTTGATCAGTCCTCAAGTACAAAATCCAGTCTCTTCCTGAAATTGGAATTATGATTATGAAGTATTGCAAATCTGGTTATCATCTAGGGGAATATTTAAGGAAAAAAAAATTAAATAAACTCTTAACATCATTAAAATAAGTAATTTGAAGATCCATGCAGACAACATTCAGAAGCTATTTCATCGACAGTTGCTGCCTTTATAGGCATTAGCACCATGAACGTTGTGAGAATGGACCCAGGAGAAATCAGGATAGGAAATAGGAGGAGGGGGTTATCCTGAAAGGAAAGCAAAACTGCTTCAATTCAATAGCAATCAAGATAACAGGTTAAATGGAGGATTTAATGCATAATTAATCTTTGGAGAGGAGGGACAAGAGCTATAAATATGGACATATATTCCTTCTTGCAGAGGATGAGGGAGACTCATATTGCTAATGAAGTAGACTGGAATCATAATATAAGAGTTCAAAATCTAAATGAAGGAGGAAAGCTATTTTATGAGGAAATTCATCAAAGTATATATTTTTTTAATGAAGAACAAAATGGGTATTTCTATGAGTGACGATAAAAGATTTCATAACAGCTGATGTAGGCCTGAGAATTTAAAGGTTCTAAAATTATTATTTAATATCTATAATTAGTTGTTTAAATATTAAGAGAAATAAGATGAAAGAAATAATCCATCTAGTGGAATACTAAAAATTCAGACATTTTTCTTCTACATTCAAATTAAAAAAAAAAAGTTTAAAAATGTTAGAAACTCCCAATCTTCAGTTTTTTTGGGTTTTTTTTACTCACACCATAAAAATTTATGACAAAGTATTTTTGCTGGAAAGGTGTCATATAGCCATCATAGAATCATTCTAGTATCAACCAAAGATAATAACCCTGTAGGCTTATTTAATGCTAATATGCATTTACATTATGGTTTAATCATAAGCCAATTGACAATGTATTTTGTAACTAGGAAGATTATCTACAATCTATTATGCAAAAAAAAGTTGGCCATATCGCATATGATAGACTATTGAACATAGAGACCAAATCTGATTTTTCTAGTTTTAGATATTTGATAATCTTAATGAGAAATTTATTTTGCTGCTTAACTTGCATAGGTCTTTAATGTTACAAGCAAAAAGAAATCAAGAGTTGAACATAAAGGTCTAGAATCTATTGAATTTGTCCTCTTCATAAAATCTGAAAGGAGGCTTCAAATCAAAATATTTTTGGAATACTGTTCTCTGTTGAGTTTTAGGCTACTATATATTTCATTTAAGTACTACAAGATTTGCATATATAAAGTTTAAACAATTTTTACAAGAACTTGTTCCAAAACAGGAAATTCCTTTATATTTAATCAAAAAAAGTAATTTGATAAAATTGTAGAAGCGAATTTTTTTTCTGGTAAGATTCCTGCAAAAGGAAAAGAGAAATAGGTTTTATGCCCAACTTTTAATGACTTTAGGGGTAATTTCTTCCAGGATTCAGAACAGGGCCCACAATACCAAGTATCAAAGAGGTTTGATTGGTTGCAATAATCAAAGCTAAGAGTTACAGAACTTGTGTGAAGGAAGTTAAAACCCTTTTTTGAATAAATCTGTAAATGTAGAATTTGTTCTATTTTTAAAAAGCTCTAAAACTAAGGGTAAAAAATAAATAAATAAAAATAAAAAAAAATAAAATTTCCCAGTTTGATAAAATTAAAATGAAGGAAAATGAATCGCAAGTTATTAAAAACCTAAGTGTGAATTGATGCAGTCATAACAGGTTTTGTTGATATTGGCCGAGTTTCAAATGTTCAGGAATTAATTACCCAGCATTTAGTAAAGAGAAAAAAAAGAATTATCTAACATCCCCTATCCATACACAAATTCATTGCCAAAAAGATTAGTCCAACTTTGGACAACATTAAATCAGAGATAAATAATCCATTCCTAATAAGATACAACTTAAAGAACTCAGATAAATTTATCCACCAAATATGAATGGCTTCATTAATGATAAAGAATGATGACTGGGAACTAAAAAAAAAAAAGGGAATTTTTTTTACCCTTTTCTCATCAAAATGGAACGCAAGTAGTGGGTTTAGTCAAATCAAATTGTGCAAATGTGGGTGTAATGAACTGCACTCAAATTTAATTCATTATTTACACATTTGGTGCAAGAGCAAAATATAAATTACATAAAGAATTTAACAGACTAGAAAGAACCTCTATTAGCTTTTTTGATTTTTTCTAATAACTAATATTAACCCTTTGAACCCCAACATATCAAAATTACCAAGTAGTAACTCAGTCGTTAGATTAGAGGAACATATTAAAACCAAAATAATGGTGAGTCTTCTTTTGCCTTCAGGGCCAATATATCGGCCTCATAGGGTCCAAAGTTTTAAAAATTTTACCCACTGCATGGGACTAGAGAATGCTTACAAGGGTCCAGAAAAGCTAGAAAGAGAGCATAGTCCGGGGAAGGGGTGATTGGCATGCCCTTGCACTGAAACAGAATGTAAATTTAGTCGGTTCAGAGTGTCGCTTAGAGTCCCCTATACACAGTTCTGCATATTGACAAAAGTCCAAGTGAGTTCTTTTTTAGAATCACCAATAAGTCATGTTTGCTGATCTATACACAGTAATTTTTTTTTTTTAACTACTGTATGCAACTAATCTGGCACATATACAAAGAAACTTTATAGTTCAAAATTTATTCAGAAGCCACAACATACAAAATCATTGGTGGTACATGTTGAAAATTTGTTTCAAAATCTTTGTTTTAACATCCAGACGCCCTGATGGCTTCAAACAAAAACTAGTGTTTCCCAAAATTAACAAATATCCATTATCAAAGTAAACTCGGCCAAAGTACAGTAAATTCATAAAAATGATTGGAAATCTAAATTAAGAAATTAAACCTATACCCAACTTTAATCATTGAATAAATAAAAAAATAAAGTAGATAAGCCATAAAACAAGTCAACTAAAAACATAATTGAAATTCGATTAAACATGTAATTTTGATCCTCCCACCAACCTTCCCACCCTTTATAATCTATTAGGTCATTCTATTTCAACAAGCAGCATTATCTAAAATCATTTTTTACTTGATTGTATTTAGATTTTGAATGGCCCACAAGTCGTTGAATAATTAACATAACCTGTAAATCCATAAAAATCTTATAACACTAATTAGGGTTAACTGCCTGGGGTGTTGGAGGACATTTTTTTTATTTCTATTTTAAAAAGATACAAAATGGATTAATTATTATCAAGTTGAACAGTTTGCTTTAATTAAATTGCATTTTAAATAATGATATAAGAGTTACAAGCTTTTGTGATAAAATAAAGAAACCTACCAAAGTCAAAGCCTTATACCACAAAGAGAATTTCCAATTTAGTAATCCCTAAACAATCATTATGCAATTCATTAAGTCATAAAAAAAAAAAAGCTAAGAAGGATTTATACTTTACAGGCCAGACAGTAAGTCTGTTATAATCAAGAGAGGATAATAGCATCTATTATGAAAAATAAACCCTAAGAAAACAAAAAGATATTCATCATCAAGTCACTCACCAATGCGAGTAGATAGTATATTTAAGAGTAGGAGTAAAACCTTCAGGCCAAAAAGCTTCAGTTGAGGCAGAAGAGAAGCCATTAAGTCCGTCATATCTAGGCTAGATGAACATTCATAATAATCAAAAAAGTTCAATGTTCAACAAAAAGATTTATAAAAGGCAAAGAGGGGATTCACATGATAAAGATAAATATTAAAACGTCACACACACACATATATATATTATATGGAAAAATGCACGCATGAAAAGTAATATTCTTAAGATTTTATTAAACTTGGAAAAGTAAAGGACAAGAAATTCAACCTTGAAAAGTAA
>JAUZSX010061145.1:0-19670 GCA_034780655.1 Idiosepius hallami
CGTCGTCAAATATACTATTTGATCGGGCACCAACCCAAGTTTGGCTCAAAGCTTTTTTCATGTGCTCATCTCATAGGCATGAAACTCACAGTCACTAACAGACATTGATTATATCTAAACTAACCAACTATATAGATATTCATCCGTATATGCTCACTAACACTCACTACTTTTTAATCTTTCTCTTGTATTTCTTGTTCAACTCTAATCATCTTATGTTTAAATCGGACAATTTCCCACATTTTCAAATTTAAATCTTTTTTTGTTATTAGTGTAGACTTCTTTCTCAACAATAAATTAAGAAAAGCTTGAGGTTAGTAATTGTCATTTTGACTATGATCAGAATTGTGCATGCAAGCACTAGAAGATTGTCACTTATAAATTGTATAAACTGAATCCCTTTATCTTTTAAGCAACAGGAATTTATAAACCTACTCTTTATCAACTAGACTTATAGTGCAAGTTTTAGTTTTAGAATACATGGTTTTTTTTCGTTATTTTGTGTTTGTTTGTTTGTTTTTTGGGAGGGTTGGCAAGAAAGGCTTATATTAATATATTTACAATTATTTGCATAGATAATTTTGATGAAGAATTCCATCTTCAACAAAACTTCTGAAATTTCAACTAGAAATACCTAAGGAAGGTGGATTATCTATGTAACAATATCCATGAGGAAAAATAGCATCTTTTTATCACAAATCATCAAACATTAGAAGGTTATATTTAAATGATAATAGTCACCTTACTCTTTCACAGTATTCAGATTTCCCTTGCACCATTCATATGTTGCTATCTGTCCTTCATATCAATTATTTTTCTATTCAGAGCTTTCCAAGTCTTTTATAGAATTTCTCAGAATTCTAGATCTAACTATTTATGTAATCAACAGCAGAAAAAAATGTTCAGTTCTTTCTTAAAACTATTTGCATATGATTATCCTACTTTAATTGCATTTTACTTTTTTTACAATGTATTATTATTATCATCATAATTATTCATAGAGTTTATAAAAATTCCAAGCCTTGCTTAGAGCATTTTCCTAGGAAAACCTTTAGTAATTGTTAAGCCAATTTTTACATATTAACTCAGTTACAGGGATTTTGGACAAGTTGAATTAGACAGAATTTGCTATTGAAATATCTATATTTGTTGGTAGAATTCTAATTCCTACACAACTTGTAAATAGTTATTTCTAATAGTTGATAGTAATTTTACTTCCTTCTTGATGATCAAGCATGATGTCTGTATATGTATGAATAAGCAGAAAATTCATAAATAGCTCACAATATGCCAATGGCAATATGAAGCCACAACAAAAAGTGGCTTTCAAAGCTCTAGACTTTCTAATTTTAAAATGAACTTATGTTTTATTTTTACTTTTCCCCACTAAGATACAGTTTTAAAAAATGAACAAGAAATAAAATCAGCAACTATGATTTGAAATATTTAAATATTGTGGAAGTAAGAAAAGAAAAAAAGATGAAAGATACACAAAATAAACTAAGTGCAATATTTTTTCTTTTAGCTTTCATTTACATATGACTAGAAATCTCTGAATTTTGACTTTATGTCATTGTGCAATATTTGGACTCAACATCATTATTTCATTATAATATCAGTTCAAAAATAGAATAACATTTCAAATTTAAGAACATAAAGTTTATACATAAAAAAAAACCCAAAACTTTTGTAATCTATAAGTTTTGAATTCCTTATAAAATAACATACAATGATGTAAAGTCAAATCTTATTAATGATAATAACATATGTTTGCCAACAATATACAAAATAAAATCCTAAAAATGCTACATAAAAACTACAAGTGTGTTTTAGAGATAGAGAGAAATATTTTTTAAAAAAGCACACAGGAATCAAGGAATAAGTATAGAAATAAAAATATAGATTTTATTCTACCTACATATCTATTGTTTGTCTTTAATTAATTCAGCATTTAGGAAAGAAAAGATATTTTCATCATTTTCCTAACTCCAAGTATGGAGAAAGTTGGACAGAAAAGATAAAAATAAAATTGATACCATAATAGGAGGAGAAACTTGCCATAAAGCAATCGAACAATAGAGGATATTGTTTCAAAGAAACAGCTTTACCTTTTAGAGCCTAAAAGTAATGGACAAAATTAAACAGAAAATGTATTTTTTTTTCAATAATAATACTTTTTACCAATTATGCAAAAACTTTCAGGATTAGTGATTTTTTTTCTTTTACAGAGAAGACATTTCAATCTTTATTATGATAATTATATCCAACATATTTGATAACCAATCAATGTTCAGAATATTTTTTTGTTATTAGAGGTAAAAAAAATCTCATTTATTTTGTATTCTCTGTAATCTACATGAAATGAAATTTTTAAAAATATGAGAACAACATTTGTTAAATCTTACAAATTCAAGTAGACGTGATTTTTTTTGTTATAACTTTTCTAAAAATGAGACAGCTAAACTAGAATCAAGGGACTTCCTTATTTTATTTTATCCAAATTATAATTACTCTCCTCCTAGCTTTATTCATTAGGTTGTCTCTAAAGTTTGTATAAAATTTTAAGTTTTACTTGCCAAGTAAAAAAAAAACAGCAAAAATTATTTTCCAAGAATTTTGGCCATCAATCTGCAAGCTTTCAGATCTTATGAAGGTACCATTTAGCCAGCTTCAAATCTAAGAACTCTTGACATACTTTCTCGAACATTTGGGACAACCTAATATTTCTGTCAATATGGGTTTCAGTCTTCTTTGAGCATAACTGATGAAGTATGAAGAGCACATTAGTCAAACGATTGTGAATATTTAAATAAGAATAATAATTAAAGTTTGAATAATAAAAATAATAATAACAAAAACTCATCCCCCAAATTAAGACAATCTCTATTTGAAAATAGAATTTTATAGCTTGATACTTTTATATATTTTTTATCTTCCATTTAAATAAATTAGTTGTTGAAATTATTTTAATCAAAGAAAATATATAATCTAAAAATATTTAGAAAGTAAATTTTAATATAAATTCTGTCCTTTTCTATGACCATTTGTATATATTCATCTTTAAAGTACATCCAATCTGTTGTTTACTTTTTATTGAAAAAAGTTAATTTATAAGATCTCGAACAAATCGAAAAGAAAATAGAAAAAAAGCTAGAAAAGAAGCAATTAATAATGCAAAAGCAAAACTTTTCCCAAGCAACAAAATGGGAAACAATGTTCTTGTTTGATTTTTAATTAAAGTATTGGTCAAAAACAACACCTAAAAAAATTGTTGTTTAGCTTTTATTTAAATCATGGATATCTAAAAAAGAACAAAAAATTAGATGAAAAAAAAAAAGAGAGAGAACAAAAAGAAAGTTTGCTTTTCATTGCCTCAATAAAATCGGTGCACTGTCGACCATTTTCACATGATGACACAGACAGGAAACAGAAGCAATTCATTCATAGACAAAAAAAAAAATACAATAAAATCCACACAATAAAAGGATCATTACCAATTTTGCAAGCCAAATCCAATATCGAAAGTAAGCCTCACAAAACATTACATGAACTGATATTGAAAACAGAACAAATATTAAGTAAATAAATTTCAAGTTTATATGACATAAAACAGTAAAACAACATAGTTTTTTTTTTATTCCTTTTTATTTTTTTATTTATTTCTCTCTCACAGAGCTTAAAGCACTGGTTTATATGCCATTAAAAGAGCAATTATGACTATTGAGAACATTCTTTTTTAACTATTAAAATCTCTCTTTGGCCTGGCAGCAGATTATTAGCAATCACAAATTACTGGAGCAACCAGATGAGATTTGATTTGATGATTATTATCTTTAAAGACATTTTTATGTCTTTTTTATATCAAATAGATTGGATTTTAACTTTAGTAGAAAATTATCTAAATTATCTACATGTTGGCAGTGATAATGGAAGCACCCACTCATGTTAGAATATTGGATTCATTGCTTATTCCATTATTTTAAAATGCCCAGATTTTACATAGCTTGCAAGGCCCGATCAGTGGTAGAAGAGCCGTGGGCAGTATTTGCAAGGAAGTGAAAGCAGAGAATGGGGCTGTTCTCCTTACTATTTTCTCCTTCTGCTCACATTTTTCTTTCTCCTCTTATCAGAGTCCAAGGCATCTTTGCATGTTAAAATTCTTCATTTGGTCCAGCCCCTGGCAGTTTGTTCTTCTGAGGAAGGGTCGATGTTTTTAATCACCATTCTTCATTTGGTCCAGCCCCTGGCAGTTTGTTCTTCTGAGGAAGGGTCAATGTTTTTAATCACCAGGGTGTGCTCAAATTGGTCTTTGTAAAGCCATTTAGGTGCCACTCATTCTCAAGTTCTATTGGTGAGTTCGCCATAAAGCATTTATTTTGGAAGTCTGAATTGATCGATCCCCCTTACGTAGTCAACCAACATCGTCAATAATAGTAGCTTTAATGCTAGTAATTTTAGATCTGTCCAGTACTTCCAAGTTATAATTGTGACTCTTCCAGGTTTCAAATTTGCCAAAGCTTATGTTGCTGGAAGCATTTTGGGTCTTCTGTAAAATGTCCATGTTTCAGAAGCATAGAAAAGTGTGGAGAAGACTACTGCCTTGAAGACTATGATTGTGTGTGGTTGTGTGTATATATGTGTGTATGTGTGTGTTTGCTATTATTATTGCTTATTATATTTTTTAGGGGAGAACACCGTTATTTTGATAAATTTTAATTTTCTAAAGAAATAATTTTGTTTCTTTGAATTTCAGATTTATCATTTTATACACAAACAATTTGAATCAACCTCAATGAAACACTTTATCTTACTAGAATATATTTTTACAGATTGGATATAAATCCATCTATTTTAAAAGAATGTGTTAGACTTTTCAGAATGGCATACTTAAAACAAGAGATTTAAAGCTTGAATAATTTCTTAATTTTGTTTTATTCCATTAGAACCTTACAACTAAAATGTACAATTGTAAGATTTAATTTATTGAATAACTTTCTGTAAGGGTTTATCCAGTGGAAAGTATTATGCAATTAACAATCCTTGGGGATCATAAGGTGTGGATCAGTGGCAACTTTGCAGCAATAACACATAAAATGCATAGGTAAACTATTCTGGAATTTCAAGAATAAGAGAGATCAAATCAAAATACTCTTGTAAACTAGGGGTACACATAATCTAAATTTTAAGTCATAAATTCCTCAAACTTGTATTTTTACTTCATTATAAAGTTTCAATAAAATCCTTAGAGAAGAAATGTTTAAAAGTTTTAAATTTTAAGCGTTAAGTGTGCCACTTTGGATATCAATAGCTGATAGTATCAGCAATAATTAGATTTTTCAGGGGGAAGGCCAATGGAGCAGTTGTTAATTGCTCAGACTTTGGAATCATAATACCACAGTTTTCAGTCCAGTCATTCCATTATATTTCCATTTGAACTAATATCCCCAGGAAAGCTATGAATACACTAATCTTTTGCAGCTATGGGCTAAATAATTGGAACAATGTGTTTTCCAATAAAAAAGAAAAGTATCAAAAATGAATAATCTTGGCAATGATTGGTAATAAATTACAATTTTGAAAATAAAACCAAAACAATCAGCTAACAAATAAGTTGAGACATCATGAAATCTAACAAAACTCCAATTTGTTGACAAGTGTAGGTCCATGAAAATATGACAGCCACAATGTCTGGGGAAACTGATTGGAATTAAGAATATTAAGAAAATAAATGTAAAAAAGTAATAAAGGCATAAACGATTGGTTTCTCATTATTTTCACAATTAGATTTGAGAAGTGTTTCTATTTTCTATTAACATTTTCTTTTCTTTCTTTACGCGATTAGAACAAATTTTTTAATGCAACAATATTAATGAAAGAATTTGTACTCTTCAGTCAAGTGTTTTATGGCAAACATTACATGAAACATGATAAAAACTTTGGGGAGACTTGGAATAAAAAGCTAAATTTTTTTTTTTTTTTTTGGTGGGGGGATCAATACGTGTGTCATTCTCATTGATTTTGGGTTTTTTGGGGTATCCAGGTGTAGACTCTAAGGAATTATCGAGTAAATGAAAAATAAAACTGTAATAATTTGTTTGTTGGAATTTCTTTGCATATTGAGTGTTCATTTTGAAGTTAGGAGATGAATTTTATTTTTTTCAAAAGATTTTAATGCCAAAAAGAGATTAAAAAAATTAGGAAAATTTTAATGGAATGAAATTAGGATTCTAGGTATTTTGTTAAAAAAAAATAACTAAAATTCATAAACAAGAAATAAGAAATTTTAAATTCAACCTTAATTTATAAATACAATTGTAAAAGTAGGAATGATGTATTTTGCATTACATTTAGGAGTTAAATGGTTGGTTTGTTTGTGTATAATTCTCTATCAACCTCTAAACGGTCATTCAATGATTGATTATTTATTGTATGGCATATCAACTTTTTTAGTCATTTAATACCCAGAACAATCATTTTTATCAAGCTTCTTTTTAGTTTTTGTTTGTAAATAGATTGTACTATTTAATCTATACCTGGAGGGAATATGGGGATTCATACCTTTCTCAAGGGTATTATCCTGAATGTGAACATAACGAAACAACTGGAATTTTTCTTTGCATATTACGATTCTCAAGTCATAGTGCTGATTTACTGTCCCAAGCGGACTTCCTCAAAAGGTCATTTAGAGCCAGAAACATGACTTTTGGAGTTTAATAGTATGACAACCTTTTTTTTTTTTTCTTTTTCCATTTTTTTTTTATTATGATTGTCTGTTGAGCATGAAAATTTCTCTTCACTTTTTTGGGGTGCTAAAAATAATTCCTCTTTTAGTCAATGGAGTTGCCACATATAATTTGTTTAAGGAAAGCAAGAAATGGTTTCAGAATTAACAGATGATAAAATAAATGCAGTCGCTTGGTTTTTCTGAAAAATGGCATTTACAGTTATTTAATGCCCAGAAGAACTATTTTTAGAAATATTATTTTGTCAGCAGATTCTTAAAAGAATATAAAGCCTGATCATAACGAACACATTAGTGAGTTGATCTCATGCATTAAGATTTCAAAAAACAAACAGTAAGGATTTGTCAAGGGACTTTTCTATTCAATATGTAAGAAAAAAAATGAAAGCAGAAAAAAAACAGGGTGTCCAAAAAGTTATAGTGCAGTAGAAAATAATGACAATGCCAATGAAATATATTTACAGGATTTCTTTTAAGATGTAATACTGTAAATAAATAAAATCTTTTTATTTAGAAAAAATTGCATTGTCTAAATGTTTTTGAAGAAAATTTACTGTTCATTAGTTTATTAAAATTTCATAGTGCACAGTAATTTTTTAGACAGCCTATAGAAGCAAGAGAAGTTGGTATTTTTTTTTCTATTTCTGAAAAGTGTTAAACTCTTGTCATTTTCATAAATTTATCTCAAGCCAATTTCATTAAGTCCAGTTAATTGTTGTTTAATTAATCCACTTCTTCAATGTTTTCCTAATTTTATGAATCATTGTGCAATTTACAGGCAGTTAAAGCTAATGTTTCATGAAAAGTAAGAAAAGATAACAACCTGAAAATACTTCTGAATATTGTGTCTGTATGCTTTTCATCTATAAATTCCCAGAGGCCTTAATTATCTTATAGAGATCTTGAAATAAATCTCTCCAACAAGATAGATATTATGCTTAATGGCTCTGTGCAACAATATTGAATCTCCACAAATTCTAATATAGTAGAGAAGAATTATCAAAATTGGACACTGACTATCAAATGAAATCTCTAAAGATTTACCAATAGGTTTATTTAGCAGATATGTCCGTTGAAAACGAACATATTTCTTATCAACTTCAATAAAAGACACAACTTGAGGCTTGATCCGAGTCATTATAATATCTAAATAGAAGTTTTCCATCAGAGCTAATATGGCAAGTCAATGAAGCAATGAAATCATAATTCTGTATTTGTTTAGAATAAATTCTAATTTTATTTCTTGTCTGATTTTTCATTTAGTGTTAATAATGGTTATTATTGGTCAAAACCTCTAAAACAAAACCTAATACTTCGTATTATTCAGAGTATTTGGGAAAAAAAATGTTTTATAAAATCACTTTGTTTTTCTATGAATCTTCCCATATTCGACCAAAAAAACTAGACAGAATATCGTACATAAGAACATAAAGACAACAGTCCAAACATTTTAAACCAGTCTTTCTTCAATATTTCATTTTAAACTCTACACGTAAAATGATATGATGAAAATATCATGGCAAATGAGAAAATTTAAAAACATATCCATATTATGCAGTGCTGTAACATAGTAACTTAAAATTACAAGCTGAAATGGTTTGAATATAAATTGATCTACAGATAATTTTAAGCCTAAACTGAATATTTTGATAAGTCTCATTTTAGTAAAGTGATTAAATTGTGAATATTGGAACTTTCCCAAGGTTATTCATCTGAATAAAAACTTATTTCCGACTCACTCTCTGAAGACTCCATTAAGTGGCATCTACTTGTGGCCATTTAATTCAAATCTGGCTTTTATTTTTTTACTTTATTCTTTATAGATATGATTTTTGCAAATGCATATCAGAATAATATTTAACAGTCACTATAAAAAAGCAAGACAGAAACAATAAATATTTACTTCTGAAATAAGATTTTTAAAAATAGTGAGGAGAAAACAAAATCACTTTAAATAGTATGCCATTCTTAAAGAGTTATAATTGGAGATAAAATTTTCAGTTTAAATTAACATAAATATGTATCTTATTTGGAAATGAGGGTTTAAAAGATTAGGTTCAATTATTATATTTCAGAATGATAATTAAATAATTTTCCTAATACAGTCAATCCTCAATAAATGACAGAGTAATGTTCCAAAGTCCTCATCATTAAGTGATTTTCTCGCTAAACAAGGACCCTTTAAGAAACCTACCTGTATGAGTATATAAACAAAGATTTGGAAGTACCCAAAGAGACAAAGTTCCACATACTAAGTTACATTATTCAGGAAATGTATATTGATATGTTTTTTTATGTCTACTTCACGCCCATCTTATTAACTTTGTCTTTCCTCTCATACCCTTTTTTTCTGAAGTCCAAATCTTCTTTTTCCATTCTAATTATATTTTTTCCCAATTCATCTTTTTTTCACTATTACAGATAACAATAATCTTGATTTTAAAGGCTTTTAGTTATATATCAATTTTCTTTTATATTGTTTACAACAAAAAAACCTAACAGCTAGTAAAAGAAGATTTTTGACAATTTTTTACTTATTTTTAAAGAGGCTTTCGTACTTTGAATCATTACTAAATGATATCGATGTTAAGCAAGGATAGCCTTGATTATATATTAAAAAAACTAACATCTCAAAAGTAGTTTTTGTGTGAAGAAATTAAGAGTAATAGAAATTCTAAAATCACATCAATAAAAAACATGAAAATAGTTTTTGTCAAAAACTAAAAGAAACTAAAGAATTTTAGCTTTTTTTATTATCTTAATTGGATAATTGTTCTCATCTTTATTGCTATATACAATGATTCATTTTTTTCAGTTTTAAAAGCAAACTAGGGATCTTTGCAAAACTTCATAATTATATAAATTCATCTATTTTTAAGGTTTAATACTCACTATAAAATATAGAACTTATATTCTTACAAGGACAATATAATGAGGATAATCCACTCTTCTAGATGGAATAAAGACATCAGTATGAAGGTCTAAAAAGATTCCAGTGTTAGAAAAAGAAGGTTCCAGAATTAAACCATAATCAACAGAAAAAAGACTAGCTGAAACCTTCTCTACATAACAATAAAAATGAGGACAATAGCCTGAAATTCATAGATAGTAAAGCCCAGACAATAGATTCAATAAATGCAGAATAGATATTAATTGATTTATACATTATAAGAATTCATGATAAAACTCTTAATCACTTGTGTTTGAGTTTTCAATTTTACTTTATGATAATTGAAACTTCATTTGGTTGAATTTACTTAAGGCATAACATTCATTAATTGCTGTTCATTTTGTTTTTTGTTTGTTTTTTTTTCAGTTGAAATTTGGCCAAATGAAAAACAGGAAATTTTACAAACATTAAAAAAAACAGTAATAAATAAATATAAAACAGTAAAGGCCTCATTGAATCTACTTAAATTGCAAATACAAGTTCTATGGCTGAAATAATGTATTCACTCTTTTCACTAAATCTTATAATGCAAGATTATTAAAAAGAAAGGAAGAATAAAATGAAAAAAAATCTTTAAATAACGTGACAAAACTCTTGATTATAAGGAAATGAAAGGCCACGATTTATTATAATAGGGAAATCATTGAAGATGAATTGAACAAATTGGTGAACAGCGAGATGTCTATTATTAGTCTATTCTGTTTTAGGGTATTGTTCCTTAGTGTTTATTTGAAAAGAATTCATAGAAAATTTTGACAAAAAAAAACTTAATACAATGAAATGGCAGAGAAAACAAAAAGAAAAAGAAAAAAGATTTTGGAAGGCTTTAATATAGCAATAAATCTTAGGAGTTTGAAATTGTAAAACACTGGGTTTTGAACCCTACTGTTTACACTAATATCTATGTAAACAGAATAAAACTTATTTCCAAGCTTTGTCAAGCAGTACAACTCCTGTTAAACTGTTAATTTGCTTGCAAGAGAGAATTTATTTTTTTGGATGAATGATTCTAGTATCAAATTTTTGTTTAGGTTGATATGATTTTTATTCAAAATTATTCAATTAAATTCATTCATAAAAAATAAGCATTAATATATTTCGTTCTTTCATGAAACTAACTGAAAAAGAGAAACGATCAATGCTTATTAACTGATCAAGTTGTCAAAATTCTGAAATGCTGACTAAAAAAACAAAAATAAATAAATAAATCTGAAGGACATGTGGAATACACCTGTCATAAACAAGTTCATTTTGGAAAAGAAGTGGTGTCAACAGTAAATCATAGATTCTGAATAACAACATGCATGTCAACATTCTTTCTTCAAGTGAATCACATGGAATTTGTTTTTTCTTTCTTTCTTTCTTTGATTACACATCTTTATGCCAAAATCAACAAGACAGTTCATGCTAAGTTATCCAATTCACAGGAGATACATAAAAACGAAAGCCTGCTATGTTACCATGGCAACTCAATCTATCTAATAAGGTCACACAAGACACTTGCTGTGAACATTATTTTATGTACATACCTATAAATTATCTTGAACCCCACTATATTGTTAACAACACTGGCATAACTAAGTCAATCAAAACTTATGGAAATCACCATTGTTAGAAATGAAAAAGGAAAAAAAGGTGGAAAGTATTAGATTAACAAATTGTTTACTAAAAAACAAAGAAAGGAAGAAAGCCTAAATCTAAGAATATTAGCAAAATCTCATAAGGTATATTTTGTCATGACTAATTATTATAAACTAAAACTCATTGAAATAACCATATATGCCTGTGATTTTCTTATTCAACTTTTCCTGACATCTGACCATAAAACATGTAATATGTTACTAAGGAAAAATCACTGTGTATGTACATTTACGTGTATATATATATAATATATATATATGTATATATATAGAGAGATAGATAGATAGATAGATAAGATTGTGGTGTTTGAAACGGGTTCTGCATCTAGATTTAAATTTACAGGCATGCGCATAGCTAGATCAAGTGGACACTATATTTGCAGAAGAAAATAAGATCGTTGTCTTTGAATGGGTTCCACATCTGGTTTTGAATTTATGGGCATGCGTTTGGCTAGATCAAGAAGATGTTATATTTGCAGAAGAAATTAAGAAATTGAACCGTGAACACTGGTATTCTTAAATGGTCACCTATCTAACTACTGGCCAGGCTCAACAATGCTTAACGTCAGTGATCTGATGAGAACCAGTATCTCTAATTCAACTTGACCGTATAAATCATTTTAGCATTTTAGGAGTGGTGGTTCTTACTTAAAAAATCTTTTTTAAAAACACAGAGAAGATACGAAGAAGCGTTTTTGAATTTAAAAAGTTAATTCATTTTGAAGTACGAAGCATTTTTGAAAAAAAATATTGTCTTCCTTAGTGGCAATCCCCTGGCGCCGGAAAAGTCAAGCAATACCTCTAGTGTGTATATATATATATATATATATATATATATATATAATACTCCTTCACTGCCTATATATATGTGTGCGCATATATAAAAATCCACATGTACATAAGTGCATACATTTATGTGTGTGTACCTTCTGATCCATTTCTTGCCCTATTGTGGGCTCCTCTGTTTATTACTTGCCAGGCTAATATTTGTTTAAGAGACACAATCATTTCAACAGAGTATTTATGCCCAATTATTATAAGCTAAAATTTGGTGGAAATTTTAAAGTATAAATTCTGTAGCAACAAGACAATATGATCCATGAGCTTTAAAAAGGCCTGAACCAATTTTATTGAAAATTTAAACAGATGTATTTCATTTGTCTAGGACTGTACTTAGCTAAGTTTCGTCTCAGAATACTCTCAATAATAACTGAAGATCGATAATTGAAATGTTATATGATTTAAATTCATATATATTTTTAGCCACACAAAAAAATACACTTTAACAAAAAATATATTTTTTACTAATTGTGCACAGGATTTGACATGCCATTCAATCAATCAATCCAGAAGTTTAATTATTTCATAAAGTACTTATAATGAATAAATTTTTGTGAACAGATAATTTTATACACAGGTTTGCATCCCAGTCATTCCATTAGCGTGCATATTTGGGCCAATACTCTTGGGAAAGGTATGAATCCACACGTTCTCTCCAGCTATGGATTAAATGATGCATATAATGTAATTCAAAATGCCAAATGTGGACAATAAAGAACGTTTATCAAAAAATTTTATTCTCGACATTAAATGACCTAAAAAGGTTTGATATGCCCTAAAACTAAACAAAGAGATTATTTGTTTTTAAATATGAAAAAAAAAAACTCTTCTATGCAAACATTTTAATTCCCAGAAATCTATGGTTTTGAGGTAAAAATTTTTTTCCCTTACCTAAACCATAAACGAATGTTACAATAATGAAAGAACCAATGTGATATAAACATAAAGATGAATAAATTAACAATGACTGAGTCTTTTATTAATAAATATGACATTAAGTTCAATATGTCATGGCAAATCAGATGAACAAGAAAATCTTTTACGTAAAAAAAAAAAAGAAGAGAAAAAACAAAAATTTTCAACCAATAAAATTCAGTTGATACAATGAATGACATGAAGGCGCCACCGAGCATAACGGCCTCAATTTATGTCAGATTTATTCTCCATTGCTTCCTTAAGACATTTATATCTTTCTTTCTCTTTTGTAGAACCAATAATTATGGAACCTTAGAAAATTTCTTGCTGTCAATTCCGAATAGTTCATATCTAAATCAGTAAAATACTGTTCAAATCTCTTCTTTCTCATAATAGATTATCTAAAGACTCTTATTTTTATCCCTCTGATTTCTGATCTATGCAGAGTGAATCAGAATTATTCATAATACACTTAAATCTTTATTTGATAGACTTTAGTCACATACACATACCAGATTCAGGTCTTTATCAGCAGAAAGATATAATGGATTTCTTTATAATCAGCACAGGCAATATAATAGAGATTAAAGAAGTCAAATATATAATCGGTTCCATGATTATCATGGAATAAATTATTAATAGACCAAGTTTAGTAAGCTCAATGTCAAACTTAATCTGAGCCAATCTATTAAAAGGACTAAAACAACATTGCAGAACTATCCTGGGTTCAACTAATCTTCTTTCACAATTCTTAAGCATTTTCTACATATGAATATTATAAAACATCAATTCTATACGCGCACACACACACACACACACACACATACATATATACATACATACATAGATATTTATATATCAATTCATGTATGTAATACAAGTTCTGTATATGTACAATAATTTTTATTTGGACAAAACAACTTTTAAGATCTCTCCTACCTAAACAGGCAATTAAATTTCAACATGTTCACAATGGTTAAATATATTTTAATCATTTGAGTACAGCTTCATTTTTAAAGATTTAATACTGATTTATTACAATAAATCTTGCTTGATTTTTCTAATAAATGATTTATCTTGGTTCTTTTTTCTCTCTTTCAAATAAATATCAATTGAAAAAACAACTTTTTCTCATCCTCGACCCTGAAGGGAGTAAAAGAGCTGTATGGAATTTAACTCCCTCCTCAATAACAGAAAGAGAGACCTTGTTAAAAAATGAAACATCAACATCAAACCTTGTAAAAAACGGCTCGAGGAAGAATGTAAGTACACCAAAAACTAATTCTCTAAATGTTTTTCCAATCCAAGAACTTTCAGATACATTCTTTCTTCCCTTAGCCTGAAAAATCATCTATCTAAGGTATTATGTATATAAATATGAACTCTTAGTACAGAAAATAAATTTAGGTTAAAATACTTGATTAGAATAAAAATTTAAATTCATAAATTTACTATATTTTCACAACTGTTGTTAGTTTTGAGCAGGGTTCCAAAAAAATCATTTACTGCAAATTTTCAGAAGACAAGCAGATTTGTAAGAGGGCTAAACAAGTAAAAATACTTAAATCAAAAGAAGGGTTCAGCAAAGATTTAGATATAACTTTTGAACTATTCAGTGCATCATATTAACTCTCTGTATGGGCAGCGACGGTTGAGCATTGGTAAAACCTCGGCCTCTAAAATTGCATTACGCGAGTTCAAATCCCAGTAAAAATCATTACATTCACCTTTAGCTGTCTCGGGCAGATGGGGCTCGTTAACTCGGGAGAGCAGCTCATATAGGTGAATGGTAACACCGAATCTAAAAAAGCCCGGGTAAGAGCACGTAAAAATGGCCTAGTGCCAAACTTGGGTTGGTGCTTGCCAAGTAAATATAATATTAACTCTCTGTATTTTTATATCAGTGCGGAATTTTTGGGATAATCATAGGTAGGTAACTTTTTAGCCAAAAAGTGTAAAAAATTTTAATGGAATAGGGGTACAGGGTTCCTTAATGTGAAACACTCTGCAATGACCTGGTTTAACTATAGATAAATAAAAAAATTGAATACCATAGCTTAAAAAATGTGGGCATGCTAAGAGAAGAACAATTTGCCAGAGACGAACAGCCAGTCTTTTATATAATAGATTAGTGGAAATAAATCTGACTATAACAGTTAAGAAAATTAGGTGGATAGCATTAATAGAGACTAGGAGTATTCAACGAGTTGAAAACAAAATTGATGCTTACAATATGGTAAGGTTGAAAGAGATGAATGGCAAACGTCAAGTCAAGACTTGATAGAATTAACATTTCACAACTCCCACTAAGCAACAAGTCAAGAAATGGCAGAAAATAAAGCTGTTCATATTCCCAAATACAACTTTACTTCCATTAGGTACTAAAGTAGATATCATTCACTCTTGTAATTGCTAATAGGTAATTGTTTTATTATCTTTATTTATGTCATTTTATGTTTCCATACTGATAAGAATTACAATACACCAGTTGCCCTGTTCTGCATAACAAGAACTTTGAAAATCATATCAAATTTTATTTGAATACATGAAAAAAAATTTTTTAATAATTACTATTTCATTTACATTCACTTATCCCCCATGATATATAAGGTCATTATATTTGCTATTCAAGATATTCTATATCAATTTTCGTATTGATAACTGACATTAGATACATACCAATTTGAAGCAATGTTTTATAATTAATGTGGTTATAGCCAGTAATAAAAGAATTGTGATAAAGGAATGAATATTCATTAACATTCAGAGCTGAAATAGCAGTTGTTCAATAGGAATCACTGCAAAAATGGTCATTTTAATTCATGAATCAGGTAAACAGAGACAACAACAATGGACTTTGTCAGAAATCTGCACTAATGAGAACTGAAAGCATTTCAACAAAAATGACTAAAATATAATAAAAACATGATGCTAAGAAGGTAAAATATAATATCAATACAACACTGTGTTAATAATGAACTGCGCGATAATAATTATGGTAATAATCTAAGAATTTTTTTTTACAAATAGGAAATTGATATTAAAAGAATTTGAAGAGTCTATCAAGGGTTTATTTTTTCTCTTTTAATTCACAAGACTAAATTGTTTACAAAATAGCTGATGTGACAGAGTATGCACAATATATGATAATGATGTTGATATGTTGTGTATTCTCATCAAATTAGCAGGTTTCCCAAAATGTCTGAACAATGCAACTATTTTTTGGTCACTTCTGCTGTTTCATACAATACAAAAGTTTTAGAAAAAAAGCAAAAAAAAAAAACATCAAATCAACCAAGAAGGATTATTAATCCCTTTTTTTATAGATTCCTTTTAATGATTTTATTTTCAGTTTTCTTATTCAACTGATAAATTTAATTATTTTTAAACACTTATAATTCAACTGGTAAGATCTCTTAGAAATCAATTCAAGTTTGTTTTTTAACAAAATACTAGAAGTATTGCCTAGCTTTGCGCAATACTGGGACTTGCCCCTAACATAATTAGGAAAACATATTATCTAGGAAGACACTCAATGCCTTTTTTATAATAAATTTTATACTAAATTCATTTCTTACAATTTTCCATGCTAAATTCATTTTTATTGGTTTTTATAATAAATTTATTTTTGAAGCTTTTTTTATACTAAACTAATTTCTAATGCTTTTCTCTAAGGGAGTTAACAAAGAAGCCTATTATATAAGAAGAATGTATAATATATATGCAAATTTTAGTGGCCTGAATAATTTTTTATATAGCTATTATATTTTTTTTCTGAAGAACTCTACATATAAACAATCTGTTTTTTCTTCCGATTGGTTTTTGCTTTTAACAGAGAAGTAGCATTTAATTTTCTATAATTATATTTATTATTTGAACAACACTTGTTTAAGGAAAAATATTTTTGGTTTACATAAAACCTTTATTTTTAAAAATGAATTATTTTTTCTTAAATTTTAAAAATGCTTTGTGCTTAAAAAAAATTTTTTTAAGCAATAATCTACTCCAATGTTGTTAAAATGATTTATACAGTCAGATCGTGCCTGATCAGTAATTAGGTGGGTGACCATTCAAAAGTACGAATGTTCAATTTTTTGTTTCCTTCTCTTCCATCTAGCCAATCATAGTTCTCATGAGCCCAAAATTCAAAACTGGATGTAGAACCCAATCAAACATGATGATCTGACTTTTATATGTATATAGATGACAAAATGACATTTTAGAATGATTTATTAAGAGATTGTTTTATTTGATTCTAGATCCTTATTGATATTGGGTTTTTAACCAACCTAAAACACCCAACTAGAAACTCATATCAGAGAAATGAAAAATACCTATGAATAATGATACATTTTTGTAGTCTTTCTGGAACACTAAGTTTGATAATACTAGATTAAAAGCTCTAATAATTTTTTGTTACTTGAACAAAAAAAAAATAATGTTCTTTTAACAAATCAAGTGGTTCTTTAAATTTTGCTCAAGAATAATTTGTAAAAATTGCATTACTATTAATTATCGAATGTTTTTGGATGAAGCTCAGCAACTCAGATTTTCTAAGAATGTTTAAAAAAAATTTTCTCATTTGAATATGATAAAGAACTTTTTAGCTGATAAATCATCAAATTTTTTTTAAGGAATTTTCTTATTAAAATTAAAATATTTATTTAAAATGTAGAAATCTGAATGCAACCCTTTATTCCATTGAAGTAACTGTGGTAAGAGTAATCAAATTATATTTTAATTATTTCAATTACATTCAAGATAGAAGTTAAAATTTGGAAAAGATTCTGTTTACCATCTTATAAACTCATTGCACAGATGTATTAAGCCAGGAGTGTTTGAATCCATCTTGGAAAGAATTCTTTCATTTAAAACAAGAATTTATCTTGACTTTGAATAAGAATTGATTGCACTTTTTAATTTCAATTACTTTCCTCATGAAGTGAATAAAGATTGAGTTAAAAATTCTTTGAAGGTTTCTGAGTTTAACAATGAGGTCAACAAATTTGATAAAAACTTTGGAAGAAAGGCAGAGAGCAGATCAAACAAAAAATACCAATAACAATTATCTAAAAACTTCAAATAGCATAAACCTCAAGGCAAGTTGAAATTAAATTGAACTAATCTGCAAATTGATGCCATGCTGTTTGCCAGGATATACAATAAGACTATTAGATGCACTCTTAGACAATTATCCAACGATATAGATCTGTCCTTTCAATTTGCTTCACCATGTTAAAAAAAAGGGGAGCCATTATATCCACAGAAATAACAAAGGAACATATAGACATATCAAATCAAAGGAAACTCTTCTATTATTATATGAATATGTATATTTTTATTTCTTTTACTCACATATAAGAATGCAGAGCCTAAAGAACCCTGAGGAACCATTTCAAGGATAATTGATTCTTTTATCTAAGTTACCATTGACAGTTCTGTGCTCAAAGCAACAAGCCCATATGCAATGCTGATAAACAATAAAAAGCCATACAAGACCAATGGACAAGTAAAGTGAATCTTACACACCTGGTTTTTACTGTTTGATTGCCATCTCTTTGTTTTAGAGTTACCTTTCTCTTTGTAAATAAGAATTAAAAGAGAAAAGCAAACCAAAGAAGCTTTTTACTTTCTTTCGTTCTTCAAGGTCACAAGATGCAAAAGGTTTGAACAAAAAAGTTTGTAAAATCAGGATTAAATTCCTTAAGAAATACAAAAGAAATTCACAAAGTTTTTTTTTTAACAATAAAACAAAATACTCAAGGATTATACAGGGTGTCCATCCTCCTATACCTGTGCTTATTCTTTGACTTGCCAGTATTTTGTGTATAAGTGGATGTTTATTGATGTTGATACAATCTGAGCAGATTAAATTTAATTCAGGTAAATAATCATGTAGAATACTTAATGTCATTTAGAATTATCTAATCTTTTTTCTTACATTTCTATTTGTTCATAAAAGTTTAAACTGGTTTCCATTATTTTCCAAACAAAGCTGATAAACTAAACAATGGATTCAACAAACATTTCATTTGGAATTGTAAGACTTTAGATTTTTCATTCTTCTAAATCATCAATTGTCATTAGCTTTGATGCCTAAACCATATCTATTAGATGTAAAAAAAAAAAAGAGGAAATAAAACCACTGGCATGAGGTCCAGGTACCCTGAAACCAATCTTGGTGGAAGAAGTAGTGTTGCATTTTCATATTTTGAATGTGTTGAATCTAAAAAAATCAGTGTGGGGACTGTAACAGTGTTGTGAACATGGATACGGACAAACACACACCAATGCTACTACTAATATATACATATATTTACTTGGTGAGCACCAACTCAGGTTTGGCACAAGGCCATTTTTACATGCTCTTACCCGGGCTTTTTACATTCAGTGTTACCCTTCACCTAAAAGAGCTGCTCTCCCAAGTTAACGAGCCCTATCTGCCCAAGGCTGCTAAAGTGAAAGTAATGGCTTTGACTGGGATTTGAACTCGCATAATACGATCCCAGAGCCCGAGCTTTTTACCAATGCAAAAGTCTTACGATAACTGAAAGAGATTTAAACAGCCGAAATAAATAAATGA
>JAUZSX010061254.1:0-19668 GCA_034780655.1 Idiosepius hallami
GTCCAAGTGATGAAAAGGCTCAGATTGATGAATTGTCAACGTGATGAAAAAACCATGTGATGAAAAGTCTAATGATGAATAAAACGTGATGAATAGTCGTGATGAATATATATATATATACATACATACATAAATATATATATATATATATATATATATATACATTTATATGCTATGCTATGTGTATGTGTCTGCTGTGTATGTCTGCGTGTGCGTGTGTGCGTGTATCTAGGTGTGTCATCCTGCGTTTTATATCTGCGTGTCAGTGTACTATGTTTTCTTTGTGTGTGTGTATATATCTGTCTGTCCCCCTTCTCTCTATCTCACTCTCTCTCTCTCTCACTCACTCTCTCACTCACCCACTCTCTTACTCTTTCTGCACGTATGTCTCACTCTTTTTTCTTTTTTCCTCTGTCTTTCTGTCTATGTATTTCTCTCTCTCTCTCTCTCTCTCTCTCTCTCTCTGTCTTTCTGTCTGTCTCTCTTTCTCTCTCTCTCTGTCTGTCTGTCTGCCTCTCTCTCTCTCTCTCTCTCTGTATGTATATCTCTCTATTTCTCTCTTTAATTCTCTCTCTCTCTCTAAATCTTTCTGATCGTGTGTATACCTCCCTTTATCCTTATTTTTCTTTCCCTCTTCCCAACTCTCTCTGTTTCTATCTCTCTCTCTCTCTATCTATCTATCTCTATCTCTATCTCTATCTATCTATCTATCTATCTATCTATCTATCTCCCTAACTCTCTAACTCTTTCTGCACGTATGTCTCACTCTTTTTTCATTTTTTCTGTGTCTCTCTGTCTATGTATTTCTCTCTCTCTCTCTCTCTCTCTCTGTATGTCTCTCTATTTCTTTCTTTAACTCTCTCTCTCTTTCTTTGTATATCTCTCTAAATCTTTCTGATCTCTCTCGCTCTTTCTCGCTCTCTCTCTTTCTCTCTCTTTCTCTTTCTCTCTCTCTCTCTATCTCTCTCTTTCTCTTTCTCTTTCTCTCTCTCTTTTTCTCAGTCTCTCTCTTTCTCTCTCTTTTTGTATGTCTCTCTATTTCTCTCTTTAATTCTCTCTCTCTTTCTCTGTCTATCTCTCTTTCTTATTCTCTTTCTCTCTCTCTCTTTCTCTCTCTCTTTCTCTTCTTCTCTTTCTTTCTCTCTCTAGTTCTCTCTCTCTCTCTCTCTCTCTCTCTCTCTCTATCTGTGTGTGTGTGTGCGTGTGTGTGTTCAAACTTTGCTCTATAAAATCTTGCATCTTTGAAAGCCGTCTTCAACGTAAGGCCAATGAACAACAACTCGTATTTCCAATCAGGTCTCGCCGCTTGCAGCATCGAAAAAGACGAATCGGTTTGTCTAGATGGTGGGCAAAGAACCCAAATCGCTTGGTACTACGACCTGACTTTAGCCGCTTGTCAACAGTTCAATTACAGCGGATGTGGAGGGAACAATAACCGCTTTCATTCCGCAGAAAAATGTACCCGGACTTGCAATCCACGAGGTAAGTTTGTTTTTATTAGAAAATATCAGCACCTTGATATGTGATCGTCTTTTTTATGTTATATATATTACGGTGAAGCATTGGCAGCGACGGTGGAGCATTGGTAGAAGCTCGGGCTGTGAGATCGTGTTACGCGAGTTCAAATCCCGATCAAAACCATTACTTTCACTTTATTAGCCTCGGGCAGATGAGGCTCGCTAGTTCGGGAGAGCAGTTCATCTAGGTGAAGGGTAACACAGAATATATAACGCCTGGGTAAGAGCACGTAAAAATGGCCTTGTGCCAAACTTGGGTTGGTGTTCACCAAGTAAATATCATATCGTATCGCAGTGATGTACGTAGTAAAACAATTCGTTTCTTCGAAAGGTGTAGCAGGGGTAGCGCGTGGAGGTTTGTTACTTGCCTAGGTACAGTTTCATATTTGCTTAAATGTTTCTCCGTCTAACCACTGACCAGGCTCGACGTTGCTTAACTTCGGTGATATGACCGGAACCGGTGTGTCTAACGCGACTTGACGTTTTATACGGTACCTGGTATTCTTAAATGGTTCCTCATCTAACCCCTGCTCAACGTTGCTTAACTCCGATGATCTGACGGGAACCGATGTCTTCAATGCGAATTAATCGTAATAACACGCTACCTGGAATTCTTAAATGGTCACCCATTTAACCACTGACCAAGTTCGACGTTGCTTCACTCCGATAATCTGACGAGAACCGATGTCTTCAATGCGAATTGATCGTATTAACACGCTATCTGGAATTCCTAAATGGTCACCCATCTAATCACTGACCAGGCTCGACGTTGCTTAAATCCGGTGATCTGACGGGAACCGGTATCTCAAACGTGATTTGACTGTACACAACAACAATAAAACAGACAAAGAAATTAAATAACAAGATTTCTCCCGGCAATATTTTAGCAAAAATGGCGCTCTTCCTGTTTTACGGATTTTAGCTTTGTTTCTGGCTGACTGTCTCTCATTTCTGAAATGAGGCAAATAATCCACTGAGATGATCATTATTTTCTCAGTATGGATGCCCTCTTATGTCTAACAAACATAGATTTAATTTTGTTTTGTTTCCTCTCAAAAACAAGATATTTTTCCTTAAAAAAAGAAAAACAAGTTACAAAGCCGCAAACTCATGGAGAGAGACAGAATGACAATTGCAGTTTAAATGCTTCGATTTTGGAATTCTACTTCGTGTGTTCAAATCTCAACCGAGCCATTAAAATCTGTTGCGGTTGACAGACAAACGGGACACTTAAACCTTTTGTCAACACATAGTTTATTGAATAACACAATATATCATATTTAATTGGTGAGCACCAACCAAGTTTGGCACAAGGCCATTTTACGTGCTCATACCCGTGCTTTTTATATTCAGTGTTAACTCTTCACTTAGATGAAATGCTCCCCCGAGTTATCGACCCCCATCTGCCCGAGGCAGCTAAAGGTGAATATAATGAGTTTGACTGGGATTTGAACTCGCGTAATACGATTTCATAGCCCGAGCTTTTACCAATGCTCCATCGTCGATGCCCGAATAACACAATATGTACTATTTAATGCAGTGATATTTTTTTTTATCATAGTTTTTTTTCCTGAAAACCTCTACGTATAAATAGTCTGTGTCTTTTTTAATTATTATTATGGTTTTATTTTCAAAAGAGTTGCAGGATATAGGGTCTTATGTAACGTGATGAGTTATTCTAGAGTTACATATATCGGAATATGAGACACTGAGAAATATATATAAAACAACTTTAATTTCGTTTTCAACAGTTTTTTTTTTCATTTCCCAGCTGTACCATAAATTCCATTCTCTGTCTCTAGTTGTTCAATGTGTCAAAGAGAGGATGGCTAAGAGAAAATGGAGAGAGTATTCGTTTATGTTACTGTCCTCGATGTTTATTTCACTTGCAGGCAATTGTCAGCCGACTGGTATGTGTGGCTAGACACAGTCGTCTCTCTTTCTATCCTTTTTTCTCTTTCTCTTCTTTTTATAAAAGTTCATTCATGGCTGGCTATCGGACTTTCTCGGGAACCGTTGAATTTTGGATTACGTTGTTTGCTTGCGTCAAGAGTTAACGATCCATTGTTTTTCTTGGTCTCTGTAACCAAGTCATCGCTGGTTCAATTCCAACCGATAACTGCTTATTGTTACACTTAAAAACGATGAGCTGATTCTTATAATTTCGAAGATACCATCGAAAATCGGCCATTATTCTTGGAACCATTTGATATATCGGTTAATATTTTATTATTAACCAGTGGTGTCTGAAGGACTTTCCTAATAAGTATTAGCCCTACCAGACACTTCCTGCAGGCCTGTAAATAGGCCCATTGCGATTAATAACAGTAGGTTATTTATTCGATCTAGCTATCAATTATACTCTACAAGCCTCGCTGCCTACTTGAATCATGTAACCAGTTTCCTTAAGTAAACCTATCAACCACTGATCTGATGGAAGGTGTTGTTGAGCCAAATTGGTTATTTGTTAAGGTCGCTGGTAGTTTCACGCCCAGCAAAGACCTTACTCTTCAGTAACCCTGTGTGGTTACTGGCGATATTGTGGCAGCCTTGCTTGGTGTCACAGGTGTAAAATTTTATATTTGAAAGAGCTATTATTTACATTCTTTTATTTCATGGGACCAACCAATCAGCTGCTTTCATTTTTTAAATGAGCCAATTGCTGCTTATATTTTTTAACTACCCAATTGAGTTCTTTCTTTCTTTACAACGAATTCATTGAATATTGCCATTATTTGGAACCAACCAATCAAACCCTTTCATACATTATAAAAAAAACTAATTGTGTGTTTTCATTTTTTTTCTCAACAAATTGGATACTTTTGCTTTTGTAACCAACCAATTATCATTGAGGCAAATATATCAAGAATCATTGCTATAATAAGAGAGCTGTTTGTACTTCTGTTAAAAGCTTTCTTCATTGAATATTAATATAATGGTAAAATTGAAATTACTACTTTATAAATCAACTGAGTATTGAACTTTGGTCACAAATGTGAAGCCACTTTAGTTAGGCATGAGGATCCTGGAATCACAGTTTGTCAGTATGAATCCTGGTAATCATGATCAGATGTAGAAAGATATAAATCCGTATATCCCTCTAGCTATGGGTTGAATAGTGACTATTACAATTACAGTTTGTGACTGCTTGTGAATTCCAAATTTCTTTTAGACACACTGTATGAATTTGTGTATATTCAAATGACTGAACCGGTTAGACTTGTTATATATGTATAAACTATTGTAATTACATTTATTTATTAATATAATACATTCCTCATAAGATGTTTAATATCAAATCTTAGTAAGAATTATCTAAAAACAATTTATTTCTAAACAAATATTTTTTTGTAAACAAAGTCATACCAAACAAATATATATAAATGCATATCTTATACACATTTTTTATGTTTAGTTTAATTAGACATTATTGATGTTAATGAATGTTCAGAATTATAAGTCTGGAATTTTAATAATAACAAAAGTTAGATTTTCATTGATAAATGTTGGCTAGAAACTTTAAAAAATTGAAAAGCCTATCAAATAATGAAGGGGAATATATCAACCATTTCATCTTTTATTTTATGTTTTTCTATCAATTTAATTCATTTATTAATGTACAGACAAAAGTAGACTTCAACATATCTATATTGCTAAAATCTAATCCCCCTCTTGGTATGTATTTATTTATTTATATATAAAACATAAAAAAACACTTAACCACTTTTCATCTTTCTTATCAAATAAACAACATTATTTTATACAAATGTTAAATAATAAATTCTCTTTCATGTTTATTACTTTTAAAAAATTTGATGGGTTTTGAGATTCCATCTATAGATTTTCTAAAAACAAACTTTTAATCTACTTAAGATAAAGGGTAATAATTCTTTTTTTTTACAGCGATTAAAAAATCAAGTAATTCCTAAAAGAATTCTCTTTTTTCTATGCCTAAATTTGTTTAGTTTGATATTCAGTTGATCTATAGATTAATAATATTTATCTTAATTTGTGCCTCTTATCACTTTTGGTTGAGATTGTCCTAATGTACAAAGGTTGTTCCAAAAGTAATGCCTCCTATGTTTTATTCAACCTGAATGGATCAAAGTGGATTGCATATTGCATTATTTTAATGACTGTACTAATAAATTAGCTACTTGAAGCTTTATCTTTCAACAGAAATAAATAAATAATAAATAGATATTGAGAGTGTAAGAATAAGAAAAACAACTAATGTCATGGACATGTGTTAGAGGCAGAGATGTGTCATTGAATTCTTCCATGCATTTGATCAATTAAATACTGTCTACCTGTAAATGTATAAATGTTAATAACTTGAATCCTATCCTATCAAGTTTAAATGAGAATTCTTGAGGTTTTAAATAAGGCATGTTAAAATTTTGCATCTTTGGTATAACAATTTACTGACAATTCGCCACATAATATTTGACCATTAATCTACAGACATTTAATCACTAGTCATTTAATCACAGTTTTTTTTTATCGTGTAAAACTTTGGCACCAGAGATAAAGACATTTAACCATGTTCTCAAGAAAAAAGAAATGAATGTAAAAACCTTAAAAATAAGTGATTACCAACTTCAGTGTCTGATACTATTTTTGGTGTTTTTACATAATCACTTTTTTCTTGAAAGCATGATTAAATATCTTTATCTTTCGGGCTGAAGTATCCACTTGATGAAAAAACTATGTGATTAAATGTACAGTGATTATATGTCCGTGATTAATGGTCGAGTGAATAAATGTTAGGTGATGAAATGTCTGAACACCTTTTATTTTCATAAAAGCCTAACTTGTTCTTCTAAAAATCTTTTGATTATTGAATATAGATATCCAGCAAGCCAGCTAAAAGTGACTTGCCAGTGACAAAGTAATTACAATTTCAACAATTCTCAATTGGCTATCACTGTTAGGCAATCAGCTATATATTTTTTTCTTTATTTTCAAAATAATTTCCTATTTTAAACAATTAGTGAAAATTATAAGATATTTTTTTCTGAAAAACACAAATAAATGCTCTTAGTACACTTTTGGGGAAGTCCATTTGGGACTGTTGAGTTTTGAAATCATAATATTGGAGTTTAAATCCCATTTGTATATTCTATTTACATTCACAATGGACTAATAAACTTGGGAAAGGTATAACTCCTCAAATTATCTCCAGCTATGGATTAAATAGTGCATGTTGTACTGTTAAAAAAAACTGTGAGTTGCAAAAAAATGTTTATCAAAAAAATGATTGTTCTCAGCAGTAAATGACCTAAAAGGTTGATAAGCCATAAAACAGTACCCTGTCAACAAAATAAATTCACTAAGGGGAAATGAATACATGCGGCTGCGGACTACATGTGAAGTTCTTATTCACACAGAACTCGCACAAGACTGAATCGTGTGTGTTCAGTGGTAGAACTGGCTAAACCTGCAGAGGTCGGTATGCCAACACACACACACACACAAATGTATTGTAGTTGTATCATAAATTTTAATTTAATATAAAGATACAGCTTTCCATTGTATCATACATATTTGCTTACATGAAAAAAACTTAATTGTTCTTTTTTTATTCATAGTCAAAAGGCTGGTCACCAACTTGAAATATTCTGTAAGCAATGAAACAAATTACAAGTATGACATGAATGAATTATTAGAATATTCTGGAAGAATATAGTAGAATATTAGTTCTGGTTAATATGTATTTAGAAATAATTCAGTGACAGGAATAGTTTTTAATGCATCTTAACTATCATTATTTCATGCATGAATTGAGATAAAATCCAGGATTTTGAATTTTTATATGAAGTGTAGCAGAAGGGATTAGCATAATCCTCTTGACTTTATTTCAATGCCAAAACTGTTAGTTATTTCATAAAGCTGGAATATATTACCATAGAAATGTAGATCAAAATTATCTCTGTGGGTCAATATAAATGGTAATTGTCACTTCTCTCATAAGAATAGACATCTTTATAAGTTCTGCATTGCAAACAATTCAAAATTGGATCTTCTCCATACAAGTCCTTCTTTCTTTAACATTCACTTTTGGTTGCCTGGGCAAGTGAGGCTCATTAAGTTGGGAGAGTGACTTATCTTAATGTAAAGATAACATTGATTATGAAATTCCAGGTGGATGAGACCCATCAACTAAAGTAATGCATCTAGATGAAGGACAACACTGAATGCAAAAGGCTAAGGGATATAATAAGCATGTAAAACTGGTCTTGTGCCTAATTTAGTTTAGTGCTCAACTAAATAGATATGCTCTTCTTTCTTTAGTACTATGGTCAATGGATAAGGATCAGGCATGCAGGTTTGTTACTTGCCCTAGTACAGTACCTGGTATTCTTAAATGGTCTCCCACCTAACTAGTGACCAGGCAAGATGTTGCTCTAACAGGAATGTTTCATCTTTGGATTTCTTCTGTAGGAGTGAACCTAAATGACATGCTATCAAAATTCCAAAGAATTAAGTCCCAAAAAATCATACGATACTACTATCTATACAAGACATTAACTTTCTTTTACTTAATAAATCTCAATCTGTCAAAGAACTGCTACCCTAGAATCCTTTTCTCTCTTTCTCTCTCTCTCTCTTGCTCTCTCTCTCTTTCCCCCGCTCTCTGAATAATCCTTGACCTACCAGCAACAAAGACAAGTGAGTCAGTATCCCTTCAACATCCTAGACCAGTAAACAGTCGACAATTTATCTAAACAGAGGTACTCCATTATGTACAAATAAAATAAAATATTTTTTTAAAAGGTTGATATTTGTTTTCTTATTATTCAAACAATCAAATATACAAATATTACACTTCTCTCTCTTCCTAAGTAGTGAAACAATAGTAAGAGGACAAATTCAGCACATTGCTGTCAATGTGTAGCCTTGAACTTGTCTAAGAGTAGATCTTAGCCAAGTGTGACACAGAAAAACGTAATTGTGGAGGTATTGTTAAGCACCTATTGAGGTTCAAATTCCCTATTGATGTTTTATAGAAATTGTTTTTAAATTCTAAGTCACAGTAGGCAGTCAAATAATAAAGAGGACATAGACATTTAACAAAGAAAGTTTCATCTCAAACAAGAATGCTTTTGTTTGACAATTTCTTTCTTTAAGAATACTTTTTTAATCAACAAATCTAGGGGAGGAAAGAAAAGAAATAAAGATGGTTCCGGTAAACAGGCTCTTGATAATAATTAGGTATTTCCCCCTGTTCTAGATTCTGCTTTCTAGGAAGACATACTGACAAGATGAAAACAAGCTTAATCCAGATGACAGCCTGAGGATTTAGTGATATGTATGTGCAAAGCAGAGTAGTCAAAATCTGAATAAGAGATTAAGTTGGATTTATAGATTATTCCAGTGCTTAATTCCATTAGGTAATCCAAAGTGTTTTTAGATGATTTGACAGTAAGAAATAGCCAAGCCAGTTAAAGTGTATTATCAAACTGTCTGCATGGGATTTAGAACATGCCAACTACAATGTCCTTAGAATAGAAAATGGGGAAATATTCTAAAATACATTCTTTTTTGGCCACAACTACATCAATATTTTTTACAACAAAGATTTTTTTTTCGTTACAATTAAATCAAATGGTTTCTAGAACTTGAAAAGTAATGGAACATTGTAAAAACATTACTAATAATACCACTAAACTACAAACTATAAACACACACGTTTTCAAATAAGAAAATAATTAAAGTATTTTAATTATGACACATGTGATTATCCAAGACAAAAATAACAATAGTTTTGACAAAGAATAATAAAATATTAGTATCAAGTACTGCCTTTCAATTAACTGAAAAACTACCTGAAACTTTAAATCGGTTTTTTGTTACTATATATGATAAATAAAAATACAAATCTTGGTATTTGATTGGCTATAAATATAGTCTTCCAAATGTAAAAAAATAACCAAAAAATATTTTAAAAATAACATCAAACAAAATAATACCCCCTGAGTTTATCAATGTAAGTTTGTTTGTGACTATCTGAATTGTAAGTATACATTTATTTTACATATATGATGCATGAATGTATATATCTATGCACATGACTTATACTCATGCATATTGTTCATTAATTTTTAGTATAAATATCACCAATAACATCAAGTCTTTTAAATATTAAGTTGATGATACCTTGCCATATTCCTCCCCCTCTCACTGTCTTTTGTTGTCTGCTGATGTGGGAGGCTATTCTCTTTTGATCATCCTTATGTTGTTCGCCAAAGTTGTTATTTTGGGCTGGTATTAAATGACCAATCAACAACATGAAGACAGACATATTTGGTTAACCATCTTTATTCGTTAACCTCTCTTCGATCACCCATGTGACTGGGTCTTTAATAATTGGCAGCCACCTCATCCCCAAAACAAACTGAAGGATCCTGGAAATACCAGAGGTCTTGACAAACTGGTCCACGTCCCTAATCACATAACATATTTTCATATAAATAAAACTATTTTTCATACTTTTTATAAGATAAATTATTATTATCAGTATTTAATTTTAAAGAACCCAGTTTAGAGAACAATCAATTGAATTGATCTATTTTCCAAATGTGATGAATAATCATTGCATATCTCCCATTAGGCAAATATTTTTTCCAATTCATACAAATATTGTTGACGTTATATTCATCTTTTGATAATCCCAATTATTATTATTATTATTATTATTATTATTTTGTTTATTTATTGTGGTAATTATTTTGTGCCCCATTATCCAACAAAGAGTATGCTAATGTTTTCTATTTTTTAGATTTTCTTGGTGTCTTTTTTTCTTTGTCTCACACATAAAATAATCAATATTATTCTAATTTAATTCAGTGCATAAGCTTTCAATTTCCATTTACTACAGTGTATGAAATAGTAGTTAGCAGTTATTATCAAACTGAACTATAAACCTCTCTGTCTCTTCTCATACAGTTCACCATTGTATGCATGCATGCATGCATGCACGCAGACACACACACACACACATACACACACACACACACACAGAGTCAAACATCTATATTAAAATTCTACTAAAGTTTTCCGTAACTTTTCCTAAGTAAAATTTGGGTTATATTAATTAATTTATTATTTCAATCCTAATTCACTGATTGGATGCTGAAATTTTGGTTAACTTTAACTTTAGAACCTTATCAATTACAATTCGTTTTTATTCCCAGTGACAATTTTAACTGTCATGAATAATGGTTTTATTAACCCTTCCAATCCTATAAGGCCAATATATTGGGCATGGCAAGATAATTAAAAATATGCTATGGCCGATATTTAATCCCTTGTTCTCTAAAAAACGTCACTAATTACTTAATGTATTTATGGCTAGTTACTTTTTAATTTGATCAGGATTGCGAGGGTTAAGATTGTTTTGTTATAATTAAATTTTCTCTTATGTGCAAAATCTGGACTTAAAAAAAGTAGAATTCTGAACAGAATTGACATTCATTTGCCTATGTTTTTTTCTTCCATTCTAGGTTGCAGATTAAAAAATCTAGAGAGACTCTGAGTTTATATAATGTGTTTACTTATTTATTAAACTAAAAATATTATTTTGCAAGTTTAAATTCCTGGATTCTTTGACAAGTAGCCATGATCTTCTCACTATTAATGACAAGTAATTTTCTCTTGAGTCAAAGAAACAAGAAGGTTTTTCTAAAATTCCTACCCTTTTGCACCATTCCTGTCAGAAACTACATGTTGCTATCTCACCTCAGGTCTCTGTGTTTTCTTTAAAATTCACTCACATGCTTTTTACATGTTTGCCTGGATTAGTGTTAATGATCTGGTATTACTCAAACTAAGACAGCCAAATAAATATTGCATTGGATGACCACTGCAGTAATTCTATGAAGTTGTAACGTGAATTGAAATGTTATCCTAGAAAGAATGCAGTTCATTATTGATTTTTTATCATCTAGGATTCTTGCGCCTCGCTAGTTTTAGGAAAACCAACCAAGGTCAAGTTGAGACTAATTCAATATTGCACATCTAGTCCACCAATACATTATCATTGCATGTTTATTTCTTTAAATTGGAAATAATATACTACAGCAAGACCAGATGCTTTAGTGATAACATTACAGACTATGACAATGGCCATGGAAATGTTCAAATGCATATCAACCTCTAATTATAATTTTTCCTTTGAAAAAACCCTATGAAAAAGCAAGAATACACAGATCCAATATGTAAATGCAAAAAAATTGAAATAGAAAAAAAAACTGTTTTTTAATTTATATTCACCTTAAGGTTAAAAACAATGAGAGAATTCAATATTTTGTCAAACAATTTAAACAGTTACCTTTAAAAAAAACCCCAAAACCCAAAACAATACTATTTAGACATAAATAATTCATTTCTAAACAGTGATCCACGTCATCAGTCATTCTTCTTTACAATTTTGGTTTCATTTTATAAGAAATAGAACAAAGAAGATTTTTTAAAAACAAATAAACTGATTTAAGTTTTATAGCAATCTATAAGATATTATAAATCAAAAATTATGTAATAATGCAAGTCAAAAGAAAAACTATTCATTTATAAAATAAAATGGCTGTAAAACCTTTTTATTTCTGCATTAAGTAATGCATTACAATTGATAACCCATCAAACATAGAAACAAAACTACTAAAATAAAGAGTACAACTACATTTTGAACTCAAATATTTTAAAATGTTATTTCGATTATTGTCTTCATCCTGATTATTGTCTCCCTATATTTCAACCAAATTACCCTTTGGTCTTCCTCAGGTGACCTAAATTGTTAACTTATATTGGTTTTAGATATAGATGCTAATCTATATTAAAAATCTTACTTATTGGTCAAGTATAGCATTAACTATGAGAACTAAATTACGAATTGCACTTAGAAGACTATTTGGTTATTATCAATTTAATGTTAAGCCTTAGAATTCATCAAAATCTTAGCCTCTTGTTTATAAACTATAATTTAACTTCATTATTAAGATAACAAATATCTAAGGAGAAATTTTTAAATGAGAAGCCATTGTACGAATTGAATATCAGAAATAGAAAATGGAAGCTGAAAATGGGAAGAACTATAAGTGTAGCATTTTACGAAAGCCCTCAAAAGGAACAATATATTTAGTAGCAGTATAAATAATAAAAATTATTATTAAGTTAGATAATTAGAGGTTTGAATTCAAAAGATAATAAATGTGTGTGGGCTTCATAAAAGAACAATGTTTAGAAGAAGAAGAAAACAATAGTGTATTAGAATTGGCATTTTAGAATAAGATTTGAAAAAAAGTTCTGAAATTGGCTGTCTACTTTGGAATCAAACTAGAATAAAAATTTCCAAATCACCTAATTATCCAATAAGAAAGAAATTAATTTCTAACAAAAATGTTAATTAATAATAACAGATTTATGATAATTAGCATGCCAGTGCCATCCAAAATGACAAAATAAAACTGTTGGTAAATTAAATTGTTAATCTGTTTCTTTTCTTGATTTGACAACATATTAGAAGATAAATAAAACTTTTTTTTAAAAAGCTTTAATGATGCGTTATAATGTTGTTGTTTTTTATTTTGTATGTTATATTTCGGGGATATTTCCCCATTTTCAAACTTCCTGCACTATAACGCATCATTTAAGCCTTTTAAAAATTTTTTTATTAATTATATATTATATGATGCTTCAGAAAAACTATAATTTATTAATATTAGAGGATGTGTAAAATGACTTAATTTCCTTCATAAAGGTTTTAAAAGATAGAAACAATTGCAAATAAAAATAATAATGATATTTATTAAACATTAGAATGGCTGTGCAATAAAAAAATGTCAGAAAATTTTTTTTAGTAAATTAATAAAACAAGCCCCTAAAAATAGGAAATTTGTATAAAAGAATAAGAATAATAAATACAAATATGCTTCACTTTTTTATACTAAATTCATCTCTAATCCCCTTTTTTATACTAAATTAATTTCTAATGCTTTCTTATGCTCAATATATTTCTAAAGTTTTTCTCTAAAGTATTTAAAGTATTATATACACTGCATGTCAAATTATTAATGAGTTACATTTTTTTTTTTTAAATATTTAAGGAACGAGTGAATAAAAATTCATTTAACTTTGAAAAAGTACAAAAGCCAAGGATATTTGCAACAACCAGGGTTCATTCGGCTACGGAAGATGGAGAGGCCTGCGAATTCCCCAGATTTGAACCCAATTGAGAACCTTTTGAAGTATTATCAAGTGACGCCTCTATGCAAATGGACGCAAAATTAAAAGCAAAGATAAATTGTAAGATGTTTTCCCTGATTTTCTCTGGGAATAACTGTTGACAAAATCACAAATTTGACTAATTCTGTGGACCAACGTCTTTTACATAAAAAAAGATTGCATATCCCCAACTTATTATGTCAACGTAGAAATAGCTATGTGGATATTGTGTTTTCAGACTTTTTCCTAGAACATTTAATGTTTGAAAATTATTTTAATTAACAAGTTTGGATATATTGTGTTTTTTCTCAACCTCTTTAATAACTTGACACGCTGATATTAACACATATTCCTATCTTCTGCTATAGTTTTGTTAATACTGCTTTAAATACTTTTATTTTCTGACTGGAGTATCTGAATAGTATTGTAAGCACTTTCTCAAAATTGCATGGATTTTTATTCACTCATTCTTTAAATATTTTTAAAAAATGTAAACTCGTCAAAAATTTGACGTGCAGTGTAGAAAGGCAGTACCTTACATATGCAAATTTTTGTGGTCTGAATCATTTTTTAAAAATAATTATTATAGTTTCTTTTTCTGAAGAGCTCTATATATAAGAAGGATGTTTTTTTCAATTTAAAAAAAAATATATATTGTGGTTTTATTAAGACTAAAAGTGCATCTACTCAGTAGTTTAAAAATGCCTCCGAACCCTAACTGGGTATTTTCTGCCCCAGTGAAAGATTGGATAACTGGTATTTAAAAATGGTCACCCATCTAAGTACTGACCAAGCTTAATATTGCTCAACTTTGGTTATTTGATGGGAACCGGTGTCTCCGTCATAACTTATATATAGATATATGAAAAAATATTAAAATTTTGAAATGTTCCAAAGAAAGTTGAAATAAATTAATATTGTTTGATAATATAAATGATATTAAACAAGTTTCTTTGATGTTCTGAATTTAATCTACCTAGAAAGCATAATCTTATATTTTTCACCAAGATAATCATTTTTATGACTAAAAAAATAATAGAAATTTGAAATTTTATATGTGTAAGAAATAATTCTAATATGCAAATATAAATAAAAAAAATCTATTACTAATATTTTTATGGATACTGTCAACTTACATCTAGTTTGATTGTGAATTTTTTATATAAATAAATAAAAGAAATTACAGTACAGGCTACTATAACAAAAAATCAAAATTTATTTATGGAAAAGAAAGGATAAAAACTACATTAAAAGATACTTAAAAAAAATGACAATAAAGCAGAAAATTATATGTAAAGAAAGATTATTGCTGCCTATGTAAGAACAAAGAATATATGTGAAGAGTGCAAGTGTGTAAAAATAACATTGTTATTAATTCATCAAATAGAGTATTTATATATTGTCAGATGTACAGAATAATATATTTGTTGCCGACTCATTTTGACTCTTTGTCTACACTTAACTAATATACACGTTCTATCACTGATATTGAGCACTCTAACTATAAATTTAAGCAAGCTTATCACTTAGATTAATATATATATATATATATATGCATATTTAAATCAAATTATAATGCTGTGGTTAAACAGAAAATCCTGGATAACTTATAACACAGTACCAGGCAGCTGTTTCGATCTTTTCAGTGACACACAATGTTGTGAACATTCCAAACCCCTAGTGGGATTTAAACTTGCAGACTGTGTGGTGTGAAACAAACACTCTAATGACTGGCCCACAACAGAGATATGTGTTCATAATCACAATTTTTAAGGTTTTATTCTTAATTTTAGTGACCCTCTTCCTTCTAGAAGATTATTTTATTTATTTTTTTTTTAACGATTTTCGATACTTATCAACTTATTGTTGAGGGTATTGCTAAATAACACTTATCTAAGAACACTCCCAGAAACATAATGTACAACTGTATAAATTTTCAAGAAAATCAGTTCAGCCGTTTTGGAGTCCATATGGAACAAACTCGCACACAGACATACAAGCAAAGTTATATTTATATATAAGTTTAGATAACTCCAAAGTAAGGAAAAACCAACAGCCAATAAAAGCCCAACCAGAAAAGATATGAAAGTAAGAGTTGAATAAAGTATTAACTCATAACAACAAAAGACCATTCTACCATTATCCTTTCCTTAAGTTCAGTGGCATAGCAAGGGAGGGGGGAAGGGGGCAGTCCGCCCCGGGGCGGCACATACCAGGGGGTGGCATTTCGATGGGATAAAAATGGATAACAAAACAAATAAAGCTAACAACAAGATAAGAAATTTTATAACCAAAATAAGTTTTTATGATTGTAGTTTGTTTTATGTTTTATGTGCACAATAATACTGCTTTTAAACAGACGTTTAAACTGTATCATCAGTCGAATTAAAATAAATATTCCAAGTTGAAGATGATTAGATCCTTGATTGTAGTTCAATGAAAATATATATTTTTAGGGCTTTTTGGAATTTTGGATTTATTATCAGTGATTGGGCGGGGGATAATCCTACGACCGTCCCGGGCATTAAAAAGTGTTGCTACGCCACTGCTTAAGTTACATAATAGGGATCTCATCTCAGGGATAACAGTTAAAGGAATATTGTTTAACCTATAACTGAAGTGAAATGAGGAGGGAATTGATTATTTCCCAAAGGTAATCAGTCTGTAAGAAAATATAACTAAACGACTGAAATGAAGACTCTTCTTTTCTATGAATGGTTTAAAAGAAAAAAAGAAAAATCATTAAATAGAAAAATTTCCTTTTCCTAGTTATTATCTCTAGTGCACATGTTCTGAAAAAAAGATAATGATTACAGAAGCTATTTTTAGAAAAAAAAAAACAAAAAAAATTCCATCCTATAATACAAAATAAAATCAGTTGCACCATGGTAACATGCCTCAAAACAGAATGGATGTGAGTAATTGCCTTTATAAAAAATAGGATCCTATTACATATCAATATAATTACTTGATGTGTGGACCAGAAATTTCTCAGTTTATAAACTATCTTTCAAAAGATATCACCAACAAGTTAGAATGTTCAATACCTATCTAAAATTTAGAAAATAAATAAGAATATATTTTCTTTACAAGACAGGAAGGTGGGAGCAGGATTCAGCGCTTTTGTAGAACAAGCAAATGGAGAAATATTTTTTTTGCTTGTGGACTTTGTACCGGTTGTAAGACAGCAATTTGATTAGCTAGGGTTAGGGTTTAGGGTTAGGGGTTAACACTAATCGGTGCAAAGTTCCCAAGCAAAAAAAAAATAATCCGGACAAATTTCTCCATTTGCATGTTCTGCAAAAGCGGCCAGGAATCTTTTTATTTCAATATAGAAAAATAAGCAAAAAGGTTAGAAATATATTAACTAACATTCAGCATTTCTTAAAATATAAAAATAGCTCTTAGAAAGCATATTTCATAAAATCTGAAATAGAACTAAAACCTGTACAATTTTACGGGATTCAAGAAACAAACTTCTAAGATTCTAATTCAATAGCTGATGGGTTAATATTAAGCTTTTACACTCCCAAAAAATCAAAGTTATCTCAACAGGACAGAGTATGATTCTAAACTCATGTATCGAACACAGTGATATCACACACAAGTGTACATAGCTTGGATTTTTTTTTCTTGCTGCCAGGTTATTAATATCTTACTACCTTTAAGGTAAATAAAAAAACTGGCCAACATGTAGATCTAATGATATGATTAAGATCACTTACAAATAAATGATCATAATCATTGCCAATAATCAATTCAAAATTAACTGATACGCAGTTGTAGCTGTGTGAAAGGCAATTCCTCTCACCAGCACTGTGTTCTCAAAAAGGCTAGGTTTTAGGTAGTTAAGAGCCATCTAATCTGAATGAGCACAACGGGGGTTGCCATTAATTGTGAGCATCGCCATTTTATTTCTAATTTATATTTTAAATTTCTAAATCTGAACAAATTTTTTCTGGTCTTATTAAGCAAAAGTATAGAAATAGCAGTATTTTTTTATAATTTTTTTTTCCAAATAAGAAAATTTATAGAAATGATACATGATAACTTTATTTTGCTTGTTTCTGTAATAACATTTGTAGCTTTCACATTTTAGTATATCTTTTAGAAAAAAAATATGAACCCAAAAGAATGTAAATGACAAAGAGTATAATTTGGTACCTAAAAAAAAAATAGTAATTTGAATGTAAATTAATAAAGCTTAGTTAAAAAATTTAGAAACACTAAAGATGTCTATTTATTCCATAAAAGTCTGAAAACATTGAATTTCATGCATTTAAACAAAGAAATAAAAATATATAACTATAAAAAAAAAACAAAAAAAAACATACTCATAATGGAAACCAACATCATGGTTTCCAACTACAGCATGGAAAGCAACATCTTTAGAATGTCTGAATATTCTTCGGAATCGGTCTACATGATACTGGAATTCTTGATCAGAGCACCACTTGCCTTCATCAAACAAATCACCTAAAAAAAGTTTGTTTCAAAATTATTATATCGTGAAATTGAAAGAAAAGTTTAAGAAATGGATAAAAACAGATAAAAAAAAAATGTAGTTAAAGATAGAACAAGATTATTAGAAATATTAATAGAATAGGTCTAAGTTCTAAATTTGAAAGAATGGAAAAAGCAAAAAAACAGTTTGCTATAGATTTAGTTTCTAGATATTTTAATGCATTAGCAAAAGGAATTAAAATTCAAAAAGAAAATAGATAACTTTATTTTTATAAAAGATAAAACCAGGCTTGTATTTAAACTCAGGTTCAGATATACACACATATTAAGGTAAGATACTTTTGAGTAACTCAATTATTTATTAGACATGGTTTGCTGCTGCAAGTAATTCTTAAAATCCAACTTCAGTTATGCTTAAAGGTATTCCATTTTTTGAAGATTGGAGTTAACTCCTCCTCTAAAAGAACAGCAAGACTGGAGCAGAGGTAACATCTTGAATCATACGACACAAGTTAAAATCCCAGCATTTTTTTTTTGTTATTTCCAATACTTAGTTTTTACTTTTTGTACACATATTCTTGTAGAGGTGTTTGATCAAGGAAGTGAAACAGAGTGGAGTTCTCTCCCTTTTCCGATATAAAGCTGGTACTGTCGAGACCGGCTGGGCAGTCTTGTCTTGGCTCCAAGACAGCAAACACCGTCTCTATCTTTCTGTGATCACCCACTAGTGCCAGAAAGCACGTGGGTCTCTCTCCTTCGAGAAGACTAAGGAGTCTACTCTACAATTCTATTAAAAAAAAAATTAGCCATTTAAATAAATAACATAAACAAAAGACCATAATAAAAACAGACATCTACATAATTCAAAACTATATTCTACAAGGCATACTAATAAATAAGATGACCCTTTAATTCTCAGTAAGTTTACTTTAAGGATTAGTAAATAGCTAGTATCATCCAAAGTCCATACCTATAAATTACAACATATTATTTGGACAGATGCCACTAGGTTTTAGTAATCTTACTGTTAAAAGGAACAACACTTTTTCCTTCTGACTAATGCCTTTATAAAAGATTATATCTTCATATCCTGGAACTATTTTTGTCACAAAGAGATCAATAACTGAAAGTTATAACAGTCATCTAATGACTAAGAATCTATTTAAAAACATTATCTTGGAGAATGCAAATTTTTTAAGAAAATAATTCAAGTCAAACTTGTTCACAAACTATCATATAAAACTTATTTTCAGAAGACAATACTTTTATTACTAAAATACAATCTTATGTTGTCAAATAAGGATTAGATCCCTGTTTAAGAACATTCCTAAAATTTACAGAAATTACTTTTTAGAATTAAAATTAGTTTGGTTCAAAAGGAATCTGGCATTTTAGGTATTAACTTTATTATTCGGACTTTTGTCCTCATCTTAGTAGGTATTTTTTTGATGTTATTACACTACGT
>JAUZSX010061362.1:0-19668 GCA_034780655.1 Idiosepius hallami
TCCTTTTTATTAGCCGCATGGTTCAAAACCTATGAAAAAAGTAGCGGCTTATAGTCCAGAAAATCCACAGAATAGCCTCTCCTTTTTATTAGCCGCAGGTTTCAAAACCTATGAAAAAAGTAGCGGCTTTTAGTCCAGAAAATACGGTAGATAAAAGCTCAACCATTTAAAAAAAATAATTGTTTTTTGGGTTTTTAAAATCTTAGAAAAAAAAAAAAAAAACTTAACTAAGACATACAACTTTTTTCCTCCTAAAAAATAATTAAAGACAATCAAACACCTTCAAAAAACAAACAAAAAAAGAACAAAAACAAAACATAAACAAGCTAAAACTGTAAAATAAGTAAACTAGGCAGAGCAGATTTAAACAATTTTCAGCATTGAATGACCTAATAAGAGTTGATATGCTGGTTAAATAAATCAACCAATCTAATACTTTCTTATACTAAATTCATTTCTAATGCTATTTTATACCAAATTTATTTCTAATGATTTCTTATACTAAATTCATTCCTAAACTAGGTAGAGCAAATTCAAACAGTTTCCAGCATTCAATGAGCTAATGAAGGTCAATTTGCTGGTTAAATCAATCAACCAATGAATCAGTTTTAGATCAAAAGCTTTAGTTCTTTGGAATTGTTTACTTTAGGAAGTTGTATAGCAATGTTTTAGTCCTAAAGAACAAGGGTATGGCTATAAAGATTTGGACTATTTTATTTATACCCAGGTGTGAAAATAATGGACCAATCAGAAGACAAAATTGATATAAACATTTTTATATAATCTCCTTGACTCAGTTATTTTCTGATTGTCTTGCTGAACAGAAGTAACTCTTTTTCTGCACAAATTGACCCTCTGGATTATTATGAGTATTATTTTATTACCACTACTACAACTAACGATTTTTCTTGGCATTAAATGACCTAAAAAGGTTGATATGCTGTAAAATAAGAAAACAAAATTCTACAACTGTTTGCCTATGATTACGACTGATGGTCCTGGCGTTGTTTTGGACGATATTCCCACCTGAAACTGAAATTTGGACTAATTCTTTTTTTTTATTCTTTATTTCTATTATAAAGAGATTTCATTTCTATAACGTTCTGTCAAGTCACGTTGGAGACACCGGTTCGTGCCAGATCACCAAAGTTAAGCAACGTCGAGCCTGGTCAGTAGTAAGTTGGGTGACCATTTAAGAATACCAGGTGCTATATCTTGCGTCGGGGCGGGAAATACTCAGGTTAGTATTTGGGGGCGCAGTTAATCCACTGGGTTGATGTACCCTTAGTCTTTGGTTAGACAGGCATCTATACATGCGGCTAGGGACCGCTTGTGAAGTTCAAATTCTCATTAGACTCAAAACTGTTTCATGTGTGTTCAGTGGTTGAGCCGGCTAAACCTGCATGGGTTAGTATGCCGACACACACACACTTTATCAATATACTAGCAGCATAGGCCAGCATAACTTAGAAAATTTTAGGTATGACCAAATATATATAGAAATCTAAATCAAATTATGTTAAGATTAAATGCAAAATCTTGCATAGTGCTGTTTTGATCTTATTGGATCTCATCAGTGATATGCAATGTTCTTATAATTCCAAACCCAAAGTGGGATTCAAACCTGCAGAGCACATTGTGCAAAAAAAAATGCTTTAATGACACCACAGTTATGCCTTCAAAATTGCAATTTTCATAGTTTTACTCATAATTGTAGTGGTACCCTTCTTTCTAGAAGCAGATTTTCTCTATTACTGATTTTCCATATCTATCAAGGCAATTTCAGAACAATATTTATCTAAGAACATTTTCAGGCACATAAAGTACAATTGTGTGAATTTTCAAGAAAATCATTCTAGATATTTTAGAGTCTATAAGGAATGAACAAGGTTTCATTAGAATTCTAAAGTTCTATTACAGTGATCTAGAAAAATAGTTAATTTATTGTGAAGCAAGACTTGTGATAATTTTAACTAATATTCAAAATAAAATGATCACAATTTTCTCCTAAGTCAATTTACTGTTCTGCTCATTATCAATTTGTTTGTTTTGTTACTTTTTTACAGTATATCAACCTTTTAAATCATTTATATTTATTTTTTGATGTCATTTTTCAAAACATAGACAATGAAGGATAGAAAAATCTGGATGTTTAGACTAACTTTTCATGATATCAAAAAGAAGAAAGAAAACTGCTTGAATTTTCTTTGAGTTTTATACAGAACTATCATCTTGGATAATGACAACTTGAATAAGAAATAAAAGATAATCAACTATTCTCTGATAAAACAGGTTTAAAGCTACAAGAAGGCTGGTGAATTAAACAAGATGGTTCTAGAATTCAAGAAGTACCTGGAGAAGGCTAAAGGACATATTGTTTGAAATATTGTGAAGATGAAAATCAAATAACTTTAATAAAGATAATACTCTTGATGTGCAGAAATATAAGAATTGTATTGGCATTTGGGAGAGCATAAAGCAAAACTTTTAGACCAAATCAGAAGTTTATCTTTCCCTCCAATGTTTTTTTTTGTGTTCATGAAAGTAGATAGAAGTTTCTTTCTCAAAGATTTAGCCATAATATTTTTTAACAGACACTTCAAGGGTAGTTTCTGATTATGATGATACTAGGTAGGGATCCTTGAATGTAGTTCCTGTTTCAAGTAGAATGTCAGCCCTAAATCTAGAGAGTATCTCACCAAATCTGCCATCATTCCAATGTACTTGAGGCTTAGACATAAAATGCATATTTATATGTCCATATTAAGCATTTAATTTTAAATTGAATAGCAATAGTGAGACCTCACAAAAACAGTGTATTCATATTGCTTAACTAAATTGAATTATCACTGACCACAGTTAAATAACCAACATTGATCTTTATAATTATCTGTTTCTGCAATAAAAGAATATAAAAATCTGAACAGTTTGAAATTGAAGCAATTCTTTGGCTTACACTTTCATAATTGCATACAAATCAAGATCATAAATTGATGTGTGCTTCTTTTGGTATTTATTCTAATAAAGCTCACTGAATACCCAAGATTAAAATTGATGGTAAAAAAAGGTCCATCTTTATTGCTGCATGATATTCAACTTTATTCAACACTGCACTGAGACATTTCATAATTAGATCATATAAGTCTTGTCTTAAGTGATCCACAGCTGCTACACTATGATCGCACATAAATAATCAGTTGACTACTGACCACTTACTAAGTTGTAGCTTTTCATTTCTAGTTAACGGCATAATGAATATGAAATGTCTTTTTGATATGTGTTTCTAAAAACTCTCCAACCCGTAATACACTAACATAGACACCACAACTTTGTTTCATATGATCCAATCAATGTTACAACAGTTAAAAAAAATATTGTACAAGTAAAATTCATAGATCCCATGTTAAACAGAAAATCAGAATTGCCAAAAAAAAAAAAAATTCAGGCATCCAAAAATGAATGCTTCTTCATTAAGTCTAAATTAGCAAGCAATTAACTAATTATCTAGTTTACAAGAATTAATTCTGTAAACAGAGATCTAATCTATAAACATTCAGAATTTATCTAACTATAAATGAAACATGTTCATTTAATCTAATTACAAATAAATATTTCAATTGAAGAAAATATGTATTAACTGCAAGCTCAATTATTTCATTTTATTGCTATTTAGAAAGAACTAGCATCCTAGCCCATATGACATTGCTCATGCAACTAATTTGCAGACACAAAAAAAAATCCAAAGAAACCTATTTAAAACAAAAACAAAATTGTAATGGGCAAAAAATGAATAAAAATTACAGTCAATTAATTTTTATAGATAAATCAAGGATCAGCCATAATGGGTTTTACCTGCCAGAACATTGTCACACATTGTGCATTAATGAATATATTATACTAGAAGTATTGCCCAGCCTTGCTCAGGTGACAGAGACTTGCTATTAAAGTAGTTAAAGAAGCTCATTATATAAATTTATGTTTCATAAAAACCAGAAAAAGAAAACAGGAAAATAAAAAAAATCAAATAATGATAAAGATTAGTTTTTGGCTTCTTTTTTTCTTCAAAGAAAGAAATTAAAAAAAAAAAAAAAACTTGTCCTTTGATCAAAAAGAAATGAATTACCTTGGAACTTTCATTCTCAATATATTATTTTAAAAACAAAATCAAAAATACAACACCATACTTCTAACACAGTATAACCATTACTCCCACTTTCTTGTTTGTTGACCAAAATATCCTATTTACCAACCCATAAGTTCCCTGTGAAATGACGAGAAATGATAGGAAGACCTTTGATTTGAAAATAGGTTTGGTTATATTTTTATTGTTTCCATTTTCTTTGTACAATTCTCATTTAAAGCAAGCCATGCAGATATTATCATCATTTTTAGCGAAAGGATTATCCTTGGCAATGAAAATGAATGGATCAGATTCTTCTTTTGAATCACAGTAGCGCACAAGGTCATCAATGGTTTGGCTCAATTTTAGCCGTTCAAGATCACAATCCACTTTCAGCTGTACAACATCATCCTTTAGCTGTTTGAGAGCCCGATTCGTTTGTGGCATGATTGTCTAGCAGAACCTGTTCTGTATCATAAAAATACTTCAAATAATAACCAACAAAAGCTACAAAGAATTGTGAATTAGACAAGGTTTTCAGTTAAATTCAATTTCCATTAAAAATACTTCATAGAAGATCAATGTTGGAATTATATTTTCAGTAGGTTAAATAATTTTTTTTGATTCAATCTATAAAAATATCACTTTGTTTTATCAACTGTTGAAAATGAATTATTACAAAGTTATTAAAGTGAAGAAATGGAAAAGTATTTCAATGCAGTTATAAATAATAATTCTCATTTTCTAATAATCAAATATGCTCAAAGAACTTTTCTTTATATTCTAAAATATTTTAAATTCAGTTAAAAAAATATTTCATATTACTATTCAATTACAATAAAAATTAACTTATTTTGTGTTCTTGTCTAAAAGCTAAATTCAACTTGCCTCAGACATCCACATGCTATGGAAATAGAAACATAATTATTAAAGTAATTCTGATTGGATCATTTTATAATTTAGTTAGACATGAAATAAATAGTAATAATGGATATAAAAAAAAGAGTATGGAAATTTTAAGAATAATGAAATCTTCATGGTTCACATATTTATAGCAAAATAACTAATTGAATCAAGAAGATTAAATTTTGTCTTAATTCAAATACACTATAGTCTTCCAGTATTACAACAGCCAGCCAATTCCAAGAAGAATATTGGATTAAGAGATGTTTCAAAGAAACAGCTTATATGTTGGTTAATAATAACTTCCTAAGCAGGACAGGCAAAGTGGTGGATATGATATGAAGAGCTATAAAAAGAAAGCTAGACAAGAGTTTTAAAAAATCATTATTTTCTAACCAAAAACTATAGCATATTTTTAGATTCTAGTTTTGAGAACACTAACATGCTTGGGTTAGATCTTTTTAGAAATTACTATGTTCTTTACATAAAATGTTTTTTTATAAAACAAAAAATGCACACTTAAAAAGTAAACATTATTTTTACAGCACAAAAAAAAAAGACCAGAGTGCAGTTTATGAAAAGAAAACTTGAAGACTAAAGGCTTAACTAACTAAAACATAAGATGAGGACCATATTCCAAATAATAAAGATACAAATCCTCATCTTAAGGATTCTGAAAAACAATTTTTTTGTATAAAAGCCATCATGGAAACATCCATCTTGAAAATACTGAAACTGATTTCTCATCAATTAAATTGTTTTTTAAAATACTTGCGTGAGAGAAAAGGTAAGCCTTAATGAACATATTAGGAAAATTCTGGAAGTAGGATGAATAACAATGGCAATAAATGAACAAATGGCAATTACTTTGGACAAGTAACAAAAGTGATAAATTAGTCTTTAGATTTCATGTTTTACATATTAGGTTTTGACATTGAATTATCCATTTATTAAAAATGTCTTTCTGTTTATTATACCCAGACACATAAGCTTACTTTATAAATTACAGGTAAAAAAAACCCTGAAAGATATAGAATTCTAAAAAAATTAGAAACCAATTCTCTAATTATCCTATTCATTAAGAATCTTAAAATCCTAAACTCCAAAAGAATTTCGTCATCTAGTTTCCATCAAGTATTATGTTTAGTTTTGATAACTATGCAAAAATTTTGACCAACAAGGGTTGTTTTATCATGGCTTAACAAATAAAAAGATGAAGACAGAAATATTTACATAAAGATTTAAAATATGTAAATTGTTTCAACTTTTATGTAACAAACATTGATAGCAAATGGTGATTTATTTATTGGCAGAGTAAATTGGTAGAGACTGGAATGATAGAATCTTTTAACTTTAACCTCTTGGAAAACCAAATTACAGGATCAAAACTGATTGAATAGCTTGCCCAAATTGTCTGAGAATTTCAGTAGAATTTTCAAGGGTCAAATCAATCAACTTTGACCCCTTGGGCGGCCAAATTTCTAGCCAAAAAAACAAAAAAATCCTTATGTCAAATCTTGAGTCTGTAGAGCAAAAAAAGATGTAGTTTGGTTAATGTACACAGGCAGACAAATAGTCACTAACACAACTACCTTTTTCTAGATAAATAGATCTGAAATCTAGTTCAATATAAGTTACATTATAATAAAACCAATAAAATTTATTTTTCCTTACTTTGAAATATCCATGAACAGTATTTATCTTCTAAGAAAAAAAAATCTAATATTAAAATATTGATTAGAGAATTTTTTTGTAAAAAAATAACAAAAACAAAGAAGTATGCTGAATGAATATTTTTCTGTTTTTCATTTGAAGCTTTTCAGAGTGTAAGCAGCAGATAAAGAGATATTAAGAGATGGTAATTAAATCTAGCCTCGCCTCTTTAACTCCTACGATCAGATTATTCATTAGAAAAGATAAAAAAAAATGTTAAATATTAAAGATGCTACAGGTCAGAAAGGAAATTAATTTTTTTTTTAATAATCATTCAATATTTTTAAAGTGATCTTCTTAAACACCATTTCCCATTAAATAGGAGTGTTTGGCATTTGACAATATTTGATTTATTCTATTTTTGCTTCCTATTCACGACAACATAAGAGATATCAACATTTCAATGGAGATATTATGGAATTCTCATCACTTCTTCCGGGTAAATAGCTAACTCATCGATTGGGAGAGTATTTTTTTTTTACTTTAAAAATAGTGCTGAATATCAAACAGACAGCAAGTGTGATTTAAATTTGAATAGTATAGTCAATGACACTTGGTTACGGTTAGAGGGACTTGGTAATTCGTTTATGGTTAAAGTGATCTACAAGTTTTTTCAGCAGTATTCATGATTTGGTACATTTTTTAAGGGAATAAAAATTTGGTTTTTATGCTCAAAATTTAGAACTTTTTTTAAATTCCTTCACTTAAAAAATTTGTTTTGAATACAATTCAACAGCTTTTCGTTTAAAATCTTTTTTTTTTTCAAGAAACTTTTTTAAAAGTGAGATGTTTTTTTGAAAACAGGTGACTTTTTTTTATTCACCAAAAAGGCGTGTGAGGGAAATGGTAGCTTAATATGATTTAGATTTCTTTAGCAAAGGAAATAATTTTACTTATCAAGAAAAGAATTATTGAAACTTACATACAAGTAATCACTTGACAAACATTGATTTTTTTTGTTTATGAGAAGCAATTATACAAAAACTAAAATTTTGTTCCAAGCCAAAACATTTAAATAAACAGAATTTTTATCCATTTCTATTGCAATAATATAAGTAACAAAGATATCTAGCTAAAATTCTTTGTTTTTCAGAATTCTTGATAAGTTTTATATTTATTAATATGTAGACTTTATGTTTGTTAAAATCACAGTTAGGATCATTAATCCTTCTTCAAGTGTTATTTTTCTGTTCATAGTCAGGGTCAAATTTGCACTCTGGTACTTTTAGTGTTGCCAATATGTTCAGATTTTTAAACAACTGCGTTATTAGTTGAAAAAAAAATCTTTCATAACATGAGGAATATGGTAAGTTCTAAAGCATGTTGTTATTTGCATTAGGAATGTTTTAAAAACACACAAAAAACAAAAAAAAAACGTTCAGACTTTCCGTTTAAAAAATTAAACATATTGACACACAAAAAATAACAGAAGAATGCATATTTGTTCCTGACCACGAATAGAAAAACTATGACCTGAAGATGACCAAATAATTAATCAGACCAAACCATGTAAATTTAACAAATATAAAATAAACTATTGCTTGTAAATAAACACTCTAAATTTTTTTTATACAATTATCAAACACTACTTCAAAAATAGTAAAAAAAATCAGATTTAGATAAGTATAAAATTTAGATTTAAACAAGTAATATCATCCTAATGTAAATGGGGTTTGAAAGTTTTTAAATTTGTTCCTTTGTTGATAATATTTTAAAAGAAAAACACAAGAGAACTGATGGGATAAAATATTTCACATTCCATCATACAACTAGACCAAATAAATATTGAAGATATATAAATAAATTATAAATAAAAAAGTGAAAGAAAAAAACCCAGATAACTTAACATTTGTGATTTAGAGTTAAAATGAATGAAAGAATTAGAATAAAGTTAAAGATGTTACAAAGGAAATTTAAAAATTAAATTATTGAAAATCTTTATGAGTGGTTTTTACTGTCTACATAATTTCCCATCATGGAATCATAAAAGGTTTGTTTTTCATTCTTTTTAAATGCAGTTCATACGTTGGGATTGCCATTTTGAATAAAGGATCCTCATCTTCATAAACCTTCAACCATTTCAAGGAAAAAATACTAAAATTTAATAAGAATTTTTTTTTTTAAATATAAAAGTTAACAAACCTTAATTAATCAGGAACAGGATTTAGAAAAATAAAGCTGGTTATGTGATGAGAACCTGTGAAAAGAAATTTGAATAAAATTAAAAGTATAATGAAATAAGTTTGGTTAAACATTTATAATCAGAAGCAATAAATACTATAAAACTTGGTTTATGTAGGCTAATTGATTAGTTTCTATGATCTGTTGAATATTTATAAAACTAATTAATCTAAAAGTAATTAAAAAGAAAAAAATATTTTTTATTTTGAAAACAAAATTAAACTGCTTGTGTTTAGTTATAGCAATCTAAGTGAAACCTTTAAAAATACCCAATAGTTTGAGATAAACAGTCATATTAAAAACTAAAGAATATGAGAACTATTGAGAACTAATAAAAACTAAAGAATATGAGGATTGATTGAGTCGGCCCTACGCTATGTCAACCTGTTACAACTGAAATGTTTGTTAGGGTTGTTATAGTTATCAGTAATGTTTTAGACCTAGTGAACTGCAGGTGATTGTTTATAAGTTAGATTAAAAAGAAAATAAACATTTCAGAATATAACTTCTGAAATAAAAAAAAAGATAGTCTTTAAAACCCTAAACTATATGACAAGAAGAAAGACAAGACAGACATGTCACAAATTAGTTAAACACTTGATAAAATATAATCTAAATATTACAATGTTTTTTTTTATTTTTATTTTTAATCCATTGAGTGAAATTGTATCTCCATTGCTTCAGGCTATTGTCCTCATTTTAAAGTTGTTATAAACTAGAAACAACAAGTGGATTTATAAATTCCAAAAACCCAATCGACTAAGATTGCTTCTTGGGGTATGTGGAGCAGTAGAAAAGGGCGTTGAGATGAGCATTGTGTAAAGATAGGTATTATAGCCGTATCCAAAAGCAGTAGTTACTGGGAATAGATTTCCAAGATTCATCACTCTGACCCGATTATAGTTAATACACCTAAAGAAGGCTAGAGAATTATTTGAAAAGTGGGAAACAAAAGGACCCACACACAAAAAATATTAACAGTATCTATGATATTTAACAATCAAAATTTAAGAATATTAAAAATCAAAGAATTAACTAATCAATATGAACATTAAATGATTAATTTGATAATCATTAATTAATTTTTTTATCAATATTTATTTTGCCGTTTAAAGATTCAATTTTGACTAAATTCAAGAAAAAAAATTGAAAGAAAAATAATAGTAAATAAATTATTAGTTGGTAATAACTTAATTTTTAAAATCTTAATTAATGCAATCTAATTCATTAAAGATATTGAATTTGATTTCAGTATTTTCTAACCACAAAAAGCTGCAAGCCAGTAGCATTTATTAATTGTTTTCTGATTTTAATCAACATTTTTTCAATTCCAACTTAAGAAAAATATCTAGTAAATCTAAATATTAGTGATTTACATAAAATTAATCACCATTCTAATAATGAATCAATGTATTCAAAATAATTAGTTTTAAATCTATGATCATTGAAATAATTGCAATAATTGTTGTTTTGGTTGCTGTTTTTCAACAAAAACAATAAAGCATAAATTTAATATAACAAATAAAAAAAGATGAAGTCAAGTGACATATAACTTATAGGATTTCATTTCTTTTTCTATGAAAGGAAACCTATGATATCTTAGTAATGAACATCAGCTTGGAACTGGGCAAGTAAATACTTGTTCAAACGTTTTACATTTTGGTGAAAGTGTATTAGTGGTAAAATGTTTATTGCTCAATTGGTTTAGGTAGAGATATTTTATATTTAATACTCAATCAGAAAGGCTTCTGTCAGACAGCTCTTTTAATATATATAAGATTAAGATTACTTATCTGACAGAAAATAATTACCAGAGTATTGCCATGATTCCTCTAAAAAAATTGGCTGTAAATATAATTCATCTTTGATCAATTTTGAGCTACAATTATTTGTAACAATTATTTTTAACAACTGGAATACATTTTTTATCAAAAAATATAGTTCTTCAGAATATTTGATGAAGCTTAATATTTTTTATATTAAGATTGTTCCTTTGTACAATGTAGTAGCAATTATCCTTTGTGCAAGGAAAATAACCCCAAAGGAAATTATATTAGAATTATATAGAAACAAACTGTGTGATCATGATGCTAGAGTTGTGTTTATAGCGTGTGATCACTGATTTTTTTTAAAACTAAATTTTGCAATTGTTTATCATTTAAGAAATAGATAAAAATTAGCATTTTATCTACAATAAACAGAATTTACATTTAAATCTATTTTGAACCAAAGTAAACTTATTAGCAACAGATTAGTAATAAAACTGCTTCACATTTTTTTTTATTATACAAGTTTAAGCTTTTATGGTTTTCTCTAAAAACATCTTTAAATATTTTCTATTTGAAATAAAAGAAAAAAATCTTAATAAACATCTTAAATATTAAATAAAATTATCCAAAACAGATTGAGATCTTATAAAAAAAAATCAATTGTACTAAATTGTTTGATAGGATTATGTTACAACATAAAATTCTATTTTGTAGAGTTTTATCAAAGAATACTAATTTATTAGGTTAAAAATATCAAGAGACTTTGGCAGTAATATGGTATAGGTTAGTAGTAGAGAAATGCCAATCCAAAAGCTGTTAGGATTGAGCCCAACATATATGATGCAAAACTGAAAAATAAACTTTCCTTTGAAATAAGTACCCAAATAAGCTAAGAGAAATGCGAGAAGATTAAGAGTGAAAGATGCTGAAAAGACTAGCCTAGTTTACGAAATGCCAAAGACTTGCAGGTATAAAATCTATAGAATATCAGGGGAATATTGACAAGTAACTGAAATCTTCAAAGGCATCAGAATCAAGGTCTCCAAGGATTACAAAATTACCAAAAATTGTGTCTATGCAATTGTGGGAAGGAATATAAAGGTGAGACATGTTGGCCACTAAAAGTAAGACTAGAGAAGACTCAAAAGCCAGTGGTGGGAGGTAAAATCAATATCTCAAGAATGGCTGAACACATCTGAAGAGATACAGGATGAAATCGTGATATTTAATCGAAAAGAATTTTAAGATGTTTCAAAGAAGCCGTGCAAATGTTGGTTTAAAATAAACTTTGGAACAGGTCAGGCATGGTAATGGATGGGAACCTATAATAAAGAGAGCTAAGTAAGAAGGATAGAAAATATAGATATAAGTAAATCAATAATACTTGTAATATGGGTAGAGGTCAATAAGTCATGAATAGACAAGATTAGTTGAATAATAAGACTGTAAAACAGTTTTATCATTCCCAAAAGTTCCCCAGGGCCTATGACACAATAGATAAAAGCACTGGGGTTAATAATACATTTTAAGACTCAATACTAGAATGTAAAACCCTTATTTAAGACCAAAGTTCAGTGAAAGCTCCTGATTATAACATAATGGTACTCAAGTTCGATTCTCCAAAGAAGGCTAAAGAGTTCATCAGCAAAAGCATTATGACAATAATAAAAATGAGGACAAATTCAAAACACAAATCAAAGATTCAAAAAACAAATTTTTTATCCTAAGACTAATTTTTCAAACTTTTCTACAGAAAAACAATTATAAATTCAATAAAAATTTCATTTAAGTTTATTAATTTTCCATTTTCTATAAAAATATGTAAAGGCAATTTGATTGAAAAGTATCCATTTCAAAATCCAATGTTATTGTACTGCTGTAATACAAAATTGAATAGGAATGCACTAAAAGTCTAATTGCATATAAGATGACTAAAATAACTCCAATTAAACTAATTGCATTGAAAATTTTTTCATTTAATTTTGGTAAATGTACCAATTGTTACAATGAGAAGAAATTTGAAAAAAAAAAACATTTTTTAATACTACAATACAACACCTATACAAAATGAGTAAGGATACAGATGGTAGATTAATAGAAGGGTATCATGTAATTTGATATTCAAAATAATTTGATTCTGATTCATAGTCTGTGAACTGTACATAATAAATGACATTTATTATAACTCTCCTTGCCCGAAATTAAATGCTATATCCTGATCAAACCAGAAAATGTCAGGTCAGGATCTAGGCTAGTTTGTTTAGCAAGTTCAGACTTCAACACTTGCTAATAATAAACATTCAAAAGAAGCAAACCAAATTATAAGAATATAAAAATAATATGAAAATAATGCAGTTAATTCTAAGATAAGAAGCTTTAATACAAGCATAAATATGGAGGGGGGGAAAGACTTGAAGAAAATAAATGTTCCAAATCTTTTTTAAAATAAACACAAAATAACAAAGAAATAACTTATCTTAAAGTAAACATTATATTTGAATTTTGGTATGATCTATATATTTTTTTAAAGTTATACTTTTAAATAAAGTGCATATTTCTTTGGGGTTTTTGATAATACTGGGTGAACATTTGGAATAAAATATATTCATATCAATTTTTATGAAAACAAAAAAAATAAAATATAGAAATGTATCCAATTTTGGAAAATTTACACCATTATTTTATATTTAAAAAAATGATCAATTTAACACTTGGTGTTGCTGTCATCATGTATATTTCATGACAATTAACCATGCAAGCATTAAGTGTTAATCTTTAATAGAAAAATATTAACAGTAGATAAGATTTAATGAATGAAACACTTCTGATTGAACATCTTTAAGTCTATTTCAATTCAAGTAGTTTAAACTTATGCTTTGTCTGGGTTACAGCATCTTATTTCAGTTTCTTGTCTATGCAGACCCAAAAAGTCCCCATGTTGTTTTTTTATCATTTGAAATTAAATGACTGTGTCAATTATTTTAAAGTGGTTTAGTAGAAATTTATTGTCATGCCTACATTTAGATATTAGTTTTGTTCTTTTGTAAGAAATTGACAGCCACAAAACCGTGTCGATGCTAATCAGCTACTTATATTATTCCTAATATTAAACACTTGAGGCAAAAATCTTTTTCATAGATTTGTGCATATATATATATATATATATATATACAGAATTCAAAAACATTCAAATAAACTCTTGAAATACACATTAGAAATACATAAAATTCATGCAAATGAATAATAATTTTAAAAAATTACAGTTGAAAAGCTATTTAAATAAAAGTCTTATAAATGGTAAGATTACCAACAGCTTTTGTTTTCTTTAATAATAATATATAATTATATAAATGACACAGCTGTACACATAAAATAAGTAATAAGAGACCAACATTTCCATAAATCACTCATCATAAGAACAAAAAGTAAATTTAAAGATTATAAAAAAACTTTTTTAGAAACACAAATTATAACATAAGAGAAAAAGGAATACAAATTCGGAATATCTGATTTTTTTTCTTTATAGAATATGAAAGATTGTAATTCCAAGAAAAAAAGATTATTCAAGAAATCTGGTCATTTGTATTCCACCTCCTATGTCTACTTTATCCAAAGCTTACGGTGATTATAAATTATTTACATTTCTATTGCTCCCCTCCACCAAATGGTGATCACATGAAAAATCCTTGTGTGTGTGTGTGTGTGTGTGTGTGTGAAGAAATAATAAAGAAATTTGTAATATGATTAGCATTTTTAAGAAATGAGAAAAAAATTGAGAGAATTTATTTAAGAAAATATTTAGAAAGACAGAAGTTTAAGAATTAGAAAGAAAAAAAAAAAGAAATAAGAAAATTTTCAAACAGAAATTTTTTTTAAAAAATGGAAAAAAAAGAAAAAAATAATTTTCAAGAAGATAGAAAATAAAAAATAAATGAAAAAAAAAAGAAGACATAGTGAGAAAACTTATTTTTTTAATTCCAAAAAGCTAGAAATTAAAAAAAGAAAAAAGTTATTAAAAAAAAAGAAATGAATGTTCAAAAAGATATAAATTAAGATAAATATAAAGTAAGAAAATAAAGAATTTATTTATATTTAAAAAAAAGGGAAGTTTTAAAAAAAGATGAAAATTGAAAAAGAAACAAAGAAAAAAAAGAATTTATTAGAAAAATGAAAAAAAGAGATTTGAAAAAAAAAAAGAAAAAGAGAAGAAAGATGTTGTGAGAAAAAAAAAAAGAAAAAAAAAGAGTATCTGGCAGCATAGGTTGACTCTGAAAAAAAAAAGAATTTTTCCAAATGTAAGAAATTTAGAAATAAAAAAAATGAAAAATAAAAGAAAGAATTTATTTAAAAAAGAAAAATTTCAAAACGATTAAAATTAATAGAAAAAAAAAGAAAAAAGTTTGAGGAAAAAAAAAAAAAAATTTTTTTTCACAAACATAAGAAATAAAAAAAAAAAAGAAAGAAAAAAGAAAGAAAGACAGTGTAAGAAATAAAAAAAAAATAAAATTAATAGAAAAAGAAGAAAAGCTGAAAGTTGTGCGAGGAAAAAAAGAAAAATTTTTTTTTCAAGAAAATAAAAAAGAAAAAAAGAAAGAAAGAAAGACAGTGTTAGAAAAAAAAGAAAAAAATCCAAAAAGATAGATATTAAAAAAAAAATAATGAAATAAAAATAAACAATGAAAGATGTTTTATAGATTTTGTCCCCACTTTATTCATAAAACATTTCAAGTATTGCTCAGCAACTTTGTATGCTGTTCACTTCGAACATTCATATTTAAATTCAAAATAAAAGTTATTTACAAGCAAAACCAGTGTGTGTTTCATTGCTTACTGTATATCCACTGTCACAGTATTGATAAAGTACCAACCTAATTTCCAGGGTCCTTTTAACCCTTTCCAACCCCAAGACTAAATAAACCCTTTTCATGTCAGCCTGGAAATAGTGGTGGAGACAAGTAGCTTACTTGGCCCGCACAGGCAACTAGCCTTGTTTCCATTAGCTTGGGAACTACTTAATCACTTAGACCAACCTTAATTCCATAAGCTTATACATTGAGGTTACAGGGGAAAAGCTATGGAAGTATCACCGCAGGAAAGCATTTCAGTGCTCATGTTTTATGATTTAATAATCAGTTGAAGACTTAGACTCAAGGTCAGAAGTATAGACACATGGCCATGCTTAGGTGCTCCCCCATAGACCCTAAAATTGTGTGGAGGTCCCCCCAAGCTCCCTAGGGGCTACAGGGCTCCTTGGCTTCAGCGATCTTTTGTAATGGAAAAAATTAACGGATTTGAAAATAGTTTTTTTTTAAAATTCTATTTGTGAAAAATGAAACTTTCAAGTCATGAATTCTTAAGTTCAGTCATCATAACAATGCAATTTGCAATCCCCTCTGATCTATTTGGGTGGAATTTAAAAAAAAAAAAGGAGGCATTACTTTTAGAACAACTCTTGTAGATTGAAGGTGTACTGTTTAGGGGATTGAAAGAAAAAGGGACAATTACATAGACTATGTGTTGTAGTGTTGGAGACTCCAGTCCGCCTCAGATCACCAAAGCTAGGCTCAAGGCCATTTTTACGCACTCTACATACCTGGGTTTTTTGCATTTTGTGTTGTTCTTCCCCTAGAAGAGCTGCTCTCTAAAGTTAACAAGCCCCATCTGCCCGAGCCTGGCAGCGAGGTTGAACATTGGTAAAAGCTCAGACTATGGAATCGTATTACGTGATTTCAAATCCCAGTCAAAACCATTGCATCTATCTTTAGCTACCTCGGGCAGATGGGGCTCGTTAATTTGAGAGAGTATCTCAGTATCTCATCTAGGTAAAGGGCAACACTAATTTCAAAAGGTCCTTCAGGTTGGTGGTTGAGCATAGAGGTAGCGACTCGTCTTCATAAAAACAAGCATGCTACAGAAAGAGCAAAAAAACAAATTTGCTGCCCAATGCACCACTAGGTGTAATGGTCCATAGATCTGCCTAAAGCAGCTAAAGGTTAATGTAATGGTTTTCACTGGGATTGAACTCGCACACTACAATTCCAGAGACCAAGTTTTTACCAATGCTCACTCCTCGCAGAGGTCAATATGCTTTCTTCCTATACACACAATCAGATTTCTATCTTTAGGTGCATTTAAAACAACTGGTGTATTTGAAAGAACTGGCATTTGAAAGGACCTGGGCATTCAAATAAGAATGACAATAAAAAAACACACCAGGAATTTCAGAATGTGTTACAAGTCTATGTGACATACATATGACACCTGCATAAGGCCAGGGCTGGAGTTCATATGTTAAACACTTGCTTTAGGGGACCCAGGAACATTGTGCGAGTCGGAAAATAAAGGCTTGCTGGTTTGTATGTGTTTGAGAAAACTTGAGCTTGGAGTTTTAATTTTTTTTTTTTTTCTAAGAAAATTGCTGTAATTTTTTTAAGAGCTGAAAAATTATTTTAGTAAACTGCAATTATACTGACACGCTAATGACCAACATAGCCTCATTAGGACGGTTGTTGCTACTAGCCTGTAATGATCTAATTTTTTAAGCAGATATTTTACTGGATCAAAACCAAAATGAATTGGTTTCACAGGTTTGAATACCGTTTTGCTTGTAAATGTCTAGATAAATATTTACATGTGTTTGTCTTTGATGTAGATTTGATACATATACATATATATATATATATATATGGACAGTGAATGTGAAGCAGTGGTAAAAACTTAGACTCTTGAGATGAGGTATGCCAAAAAGAATACTTATAGCCAAAAAGAATACTTATATAAGTATTCTTTTTGGCTATTGTCCTCATCTTTATTTTTATTTGTTGTAACATTTCGGTGAAGGCTAATTGCCTACCCATTGTCTCAGTTGACTTTCCCATCAGGATATGTGTATATTTGGGTATTTGTAAAAATTTGCCTGCATTATCTATTTTTTGTATTTTTGAATATGTGTGTATGTCTGTTTATCTTTGTATCTATATATGTATATCTGTGTTTGTGTATGTATATTTGTGTATGTGTATATATGTGTGTCTGTGTATGTATATCTGTGTATGTGTATATATGTGTGTCTGTATATGTGTGTATATATGTGTGTCTGTATATTTGTGTATCTATGTATGAGTATATTTGTGTATGTGTATATATGTGTGTCTGTATATGTGCGTATATATCTATGAATATATTTGTGTATGTGTATATATGTGTGTCTGTATATGTGTGTATCTATGTATGTGTATATATGTGTGTCTGTATATGTGTGTATCTATGTATGTGTATATATGTGTGTATCTATGTATGAGTATATTTGTGTATGTGTTCGTATGTGTGCCTATTCGCTAGTGTGTATGTGTGTATATGTTTGTATGTGTGTATGTGAGTATATCTGCGTATATGTTCCCATGTATTTATATGTGTCTATGTGTGCCCATTTGCCTGTATTATCTGTGAGTTTGTGAGTTTTTGTGCAAGGATTGTTGCTCCCCTCCCCCAATTTTTTTTCTTTTTTCTTTTTTTCTTATTAACCCTTTAATCCTTGAGGGGGTGTCAGTCGGCCAAGAAGAGAATTCCCCAAAGTCCTGTTCCTTATTTTTTTTAATTCCTTAAGCCAAAGGTTTTGATGAAACAAGAAACAAGCAGAATATTTGTTGACTGTGCCTTTTTTTTTTTTTTTTTTAAGGGGGGGGGCAAGGGTTTTTTTTTGTTTTTTTTTTCTTTTCAAGGAAACCTTGTCATCCCATCAATTATATTGTTCAAGTCCAGAAACGGTGGAGTATTGTTAAAAACTTGAGCTCTGAAATCGTATTAGTGAGTTAAAATACAAGTCAAAACCATTACATTCACCTTTAGCTGCCTCAGTAAGATAAGGCTCGTTAACTCAGGAGAGCAGCTCATCTAGGTGAAGGGTAACACCAAATGTAAAAAGCCCGGATAAGAGCATGTAAACATGGCCTTGTGTCAAACTTGGGTTGGTGCTCACCAATTAAATATAATATTGTTCAAGTCCATCTAGATAAATATTAACCGTATTTATTACAATTTGAAATTAACATCAATAAATGAAATTGGAAATTTGCATATAGGTTCATTTCATTCTTATTAGAAATCATCAGTGCAACTCATCTAATTCGAACCCTCAAACCTAGCAGTGAGAGGCAAACACCTTGGACCACTTGGCAACAAAAACATACCACTTTTCCTTGATGCTAATTCTATATATATATATATAGATAATTTTGCAATCTGTCTACGGGCTTGTTTTGCAGTTCACAGCTCATCAGGATGACTCCGCAAGCAACAAGTCTTCTTTCAGTCAGGATCGCACACAAACCGGCTTAATGGCAATCTAACGTCCTAACCACTGACCTACCAGTCAACCTATCAAAAGGACAGGTGTTTCTGCTGATGTTATTTTTAGAGTGCCCGGCTACTTTGTCAGCAGGTGGGGGGCCTTTGCTTTGTAGTTGTATTAAATAACAAGTAGACATAACCTCGAAACATAACTAGTTAGAAAAGATACCCAAAAGAATGCATCATACAACCTTTCAACTTTATCTTATTTGTTTATGTTTCTGAGACAATGCTTGATAATTTATAGAAAGAAACAGAAAGAATCTTTAATAACAATCAAGATAAGGAGAATAGCGAATAATCATTTGCATTTGAATCACCCTTGTATTGAGTTGATTCACCTTTGTATTGGGTTAGGTGGATCTTATGCAGAAAAATAATTTTGCAACTTCCATAAGTAAAGTTCTTCTTCAATTTATCTTAGAACTTTTTTAATTACTTGTAGGAATGTACCTAAGTGACTCCAGGTCACTCCTATCATGCTAAGAGACATTGTCTATTAACCTCCTTACTTCTCCAAAGAACATATCACCAAAATCTTACCTCTTCTACTATTTCTATCTCATCTCCTACCAACTCTCTACCTATCTATATCTCATTCTTTGACCTCTTAGTGACCAAAAGAATTTGTCC
>JAUZSX010061683.1:0-19653 GCA_034780655.1 Idiosepius hallami
CCCATGGGTGTTCATATGCAGTTTGAACTAACTATCACTAAATATGGCACCCATGGGTGTTAAAATTCAGTATTAACGTTAATGAATCCATTCAAATCCTTTCAAATAAAAATAGGCTTCATCTGACATAATCAACTTTTGCAGAAAATTAGGATCGTTTCAGAGAAGTCCTTGCATTTGAACAACATATTAAACCCTGGTTTGAAAATCTGTCTTCAAGTGACTTTTTGGACATCCTGGAGTCATGAATCAATCCTATATGTAACGACTTATTCTTTATCACTTGATTAAATCTCGGATGATAATAATATACGGCATTTGGAGTCTGTGACCTACTAGTATTTCAGGGCGTAAATATTATATTATATTTACTTGGTGAGCACCAACCCAAGTTTGGCACAATGCCATTTTACGTTTTTAGATATCTTACATTTTTAGATATCTTACATTTTATCATTGTTCAATAATACTCTACCTTATACTGCAGTATATTATATTTACTTGGTGAGCACAAACCCAAGTTTGGCACAAGGCCATTCTTACGTGACCTTACCTGGGCTTTTTACATTCTGCGTTACCCTTTACCTAGATGAGCTGCTCTCCCGAGTGAACGAGCCCCATCTGCCCGAGGCTGCTAAAGTGAAAGTACTGGTTTTTGACTGGGATTTGAACTCGCTTAATACGATTCCAGAGCCCTAGTTTTACCAATGCTCCACCGTCGCTGTAGGGCGTAAATATAACGTAAATTATAACGTAAAAAGATCTGTATATTGAATTTTAAAAACACTGCAGAAACTTTCCAATTAGTAGATATTCTTTGTCCAGTTAAGGCTAGGGTGTTTCGCTTGTTATTTAATAAATAGAGAAAAACGAAAGTTGTTTTTATGACTCTACAGGGGTAGGACAAAATAATGGAAACACCTGTAAATTAGACATGTAATTTAAACCACTTATAATATTCGAAAATAAATTATAAAAATCTTTTTTTTTTCTTATTTCTGTTAATTGTTATCCTGAATTAATTAGTTTAATTCATCTTTTTTATAGTTATTTTTATTTTTATTTTTGAGATGAGGCATCGAAATTTAGGTATTAATTTTAATATTCGGACTTTTGTCCTCGAAACGTAGTGTAGTAACATCATAAATACCTACTAAGATGAGGACAAAAGTCCGAATATTAAAATTAATACCTCATCTTTTTTAGTTTAGATATTTTATATTAGAAAAAAGAATGAAAATGGCCGATCTATTAGATTTTATAAATGTCAAGGTGTTTCCATTATTTTGTCTAACCCCTGTATATATTTTATAAATACTTGGTGAGCAGCACCAAATAAGTTTGGTACAAAGCCATTTTTTTAAGGTGAATGCAATGGTTTTGACTGGGATTTGAACTCACATACTACTATACCAGAGCCCGAGCTCCAATGTTCCACCTTTACTGTCCAGTATATATATATTTATATATATATATATATATATATGAGAGAGAGAGAGATAGCTACTATTCTCAAAGTTTCAGACATAATACATCATGTTAGCACTAAGTACTATCCCACTCTTTTCTCTCTGTATTCTCCCATCTTTGTTAATAGAATCCTTATCTAATCAATATCTGTGCTGGAATCTTCTTTAGTGACCCTTGTGGACCACAGCAATAAAAATAATAAATTTTAAAGACAATGACAGAACATGAATATAGTTGTATTAAGCAGACACTATTGGTTACTTAAAACCATTATCAGCATATATAGTAGGTGTTTATTATAATATTTAATAAATCTGAGACTATGATGTATTTACACCAATATGCCCTTTTCTGTTGATTTTTTTTGTTTTACACAGAAATGTATACATAAAAATGACCTTCCTGTCTGTATAAGAAATGGTAACAACTAAATTACTTTGCCAATTTTTGGTCTAATGAGTCGAAATTTGATATATGGGCCCTTCTAAGTTGTGAAACAAATCCGATTTTGTTTTGAATTAGAAAAATAGATACTAATGGGGTAAAACTTGTAAAATTAGATCATTGCAAGCCCATATCACCCCTCCATTGTGTGGGGGCTTCATTAGTCATGTAGATGTCAATATAATGAGTGTTTACTAAAATAATTTTTAACTTTTAAAAAAACTAGGGCAGTTTTCTTAGGAAGCATCAAAAGACTTTGAATTACAAAAAAACACAAATTTAAATGAGTACAAAAGAAGAATCAGATGAAGTCTTTTGTGAGGCCAGGCAATATTACTTGTATAAAATTAATTCATCATGGAGCATTCCTACATATGAATCACATTCCTATATTAGTTCAATCAAATAACAACACACTATGTACAACTCTATAAAACAATCAGATAGACAACCACTTATTCCCAATTCCAGTCCCTCAACATAAAAAAATCAATAAGAATCATCTTCTGTCTTAGAATTAGATGCATCTGCTTTTTAACCCCTTTGATTACCAACAGCATATCAATAATCAAACAAAACAATTTTTCTCCTGCAACTATTCCATCAAAATAATTAAAAACAGGCATCCACAAAGCTTCATACATAGGTCACAATACATTCATTCAATAAAAAAAAAGCAATTTAAATGCCTTGACAGCATTCCCTTCAGCTTCTACATAAATTGATAAACTAAAGAAGTAACACACCTTATTAACTAACCACAAATCTCCAAGATGATCTTAAAATAAAACTTATTTGCTTCAAAGCCCCCATAATGCAAGAAAATAAATAAATAAACCTCAAAACAGTTTACTAATTTTTTGACAACTCTTACCTTCTCACTAAACATGTCCAGAACATGACCCAACTTGAAAAGAACACTTGTAATAAACCCCACTGTTTAGTATATTCAATCAAAAAACTTACATTTCCAATAATGAACAGTAACATTGTGAGACAATTACTTCACTTTATGGAAAAGAGCTTTTATAATATTTGCTACATCTTCTGTACAAAATAAAACAATAGTTGATATATTTGTGAAACAAGTATGAAATTTAAAATATCATTCAACAACAATAAACAAGCTATACAGCAAAAACTTCTTCAATTCCAAACACTTCACCCAAACAGGTCACACAATTAACACATTAAGTACATTGTCATATACATAAATTTCACCATGTTACAAACAAACAGGCAAAAGGAAAACAACAAATAATGAAACTAACACACACAAACACAACCTAAACAAAGATATAGGCATTGTAAATCTATGCAAATATTTCATCAATAGACAATTTACATTCAATGCAAAATAACGATTATAACTCAAATCTGAAAATAAATCATGTATTCAAATTTGAACAAAAATTTCACAGTCTAGCAACAGTACCACTTATTAAAATAATGAAAATTTTTCCACCTGATTAACACTACTCTGCATAGGACCTGAAAGTGCAAAAAAAAAAAGATCCAAAGTAGAGTGAAGGACAAGCAGATATATCTCTATGTCTTGATAAATACTTATGAAAAACAAAAAAAAATCATTGATTCTAACATTGACCACCTCCATGTAATGTATTTATATACCGAAAAACCTATACATCAATTCCCAATCAATATATCATAGGCACTCACTTGTGTCTGAGTATTGGGTCCATGCCGCTTATCACTTATTTTCTCTGATGCCTATATTTAACATGATTTGCAAGTTTGTTTGGTTGGTTGTTGGTTTATGACTTATCAACCTTTTAAAGCCATTAAATGTCAAGAACAATTTTAATAAACATTTTTTGTGCACACAAAGTTTTTTGAAAAACACAATGTGCACTATTTAAATGAAATTTAAGGATTCATACCTCTCCCAAGGGTATTTGTCCAATTATGAACGCAACTGAAACTAGAAAGATTCAAACTCATGTATTACAATTCCAAAATCTGACTGCCTACCCACTAGGCTGAGTGGAGTTGGCTCTGTAATTGGTGGTGAAAAAGTTTCAAGCAGTGTTTGCAAGGGAGTATAAGCAGAATTGTTGTTTTCCTTACTCTCTCCTCTTTCTTCTTGCCTTTTCAGAAACAGCTTCAGAAAACACATTTAAAGTCAAAAATCATAATATCTAAAGTGGATTGGAGGTTAAAGTGCAAAATTTTCTCATTATTACTGTGGATGTTCTGATAGCTAAGAGCAATAAAGCATCACCCATAAAACATCAATTTATTATGGAACAGTATTTTATAGTATGCTTTTAGCAAATTTATTGCTTTGTCCAAGATATTGCTTTGAATTTTGTTTTTTCTTCTTTTCTACCAAACATAAAGCATATACTTTTTAAATATAAAGGAAAATGGTTCTGTTTGGTGCAACCATTTTTAGCAATTAAGAGATAATCTGCAATAGTTTTGTACCAAACAATTCTATTGTTCTATGTTGTTAATAAGTACTAAAAGTCAATTTAGAACAAGTTTGGTACAAGGTTTTCTACATAACAAAACAATCTGTAAACATTTTTACATGATAGACAGGAAAAAAAAACTCTGTATGTAAAACAATTCTAAAGAATAGTAAAAAACAGTTTTTGAATTGAGAAATATAATACGTAAGTAAAATTACAATTTGACATCATAATTTATTTTCAAGAAAATTTAGTTTGGCTTGACTTCTTAAAGAAATTATTCAAATCATTATTTAAGATATAGTTTTTAAGAATAACAATGATAATACATTATTCAAAACTGAAAAATATTTTAAGAGAAGGTTGGCCACTTCTAAAAACAAATACAAAGATTAAATAACAAAGTGATTGATTTTTCTAATTAGAAAAGTCACATATAAATAATCTTTTGTGTATATGACCAGATAATCTTTTGTATATATGACCAGATTAATAATGAAGGTCTTCACTAATATGGAAGATGGTTCAGAATTAAATCACCACCAAATTACAATTTTTTTTTTTTTTATTTCAAACTCCTGAACGCGTATATGGAAAAGCAACTTTGGATGGAATTACATGATGGAAAGTCTTCAAACAAAAATGTGTACAATTTAAAGACACCTTTAAGAAAGTTGATAATTTTAATTTATCTTACATAATTTATAGTTTAATATAAGATATACATCTAAAAACATGGTATAATTTATGTCAACTTTATTTTCTAAATATGACAGCATAATGCTAATTCCTTTGTTTACTAATTTTTTTTATTATGCATTAGAAACCAGATCAGAAAATTAAAGTATATAATATCAAGAAAATGAATGACCTTTACAATAAGAAAGATAAGTAATTGAATTGAAATGGCGTATTTGAGTTTTTAAAGAATAGATATAAATCAACCTTACTATTATTTATCAAACTGAGACTGAGAAAATAGAAATATATTAAGTCAAAAAAGGGGCAGGAAGAAAAGAAAAAAAAACTTAGAATAGCATCAAAAATGATTTTAACTCTATAAAAATGACAATTTTTTTTTCTTTTCTCAAGAGAAATATGAATAATATGATGAATAAATTAAATAATATTTAAAATGAAAATAATATAAATTGAAGAAAGCAATAATAATAATAATTTCAATAATTGTGGTAATAATAATAATAATAGTAATAATAATAATTTCAATAGTAATCTGTAAAATTTTTTAGCTATCATTAAAGTTAGAAAAATAATGAAAAGACAACAAGAGTGAAATCAATATCACAGAAAATATTGAAAATTGTTTTGTTCTTGTTACCATTTTTAGATTTACATTATTTTTCTATTATAAAGAAATCTTTTTTTAAAAGCTTGAAAGGAAATATTCAAAATTTCCAGTAAATAAATTAGAAAAAAAAGTTAAATAACAAATTTACCCTCTTGAGTTGAGTAGATTTTTTAAGCAGAATATGAACATAGAAAATAATGAAACAATAATGATTATACTATTTGTACTAGTAATAGTTATAATTAAAAAATATTCTGGTTGAGTGTGCAACAACTGAAAGCTATCACCTGCAGTAACAAAAACAGAAACATGAATACTAAAGAATAAGAAACATCTTAAATTTAACACTTTTTTAACTATCTGTGATTACATCATCATTCTGGAAATCCTGTACTTACAGTTTTAAATTTCTCTCTGCCTTTCCTCCATAACTTTTTTTCAATCATTTTATCTAACTTTTCCTCTTCTCACCTACTATAAAGATATAGGTTTTGGATCAATATCAGTTCTGTTGGATTATAGAAGACGATCTTAAAAAACTATTCATGCCTAATGTGTGTTAGTGTCTGTCTGTGTGTATGAGTTGCAATTTTATTCCTTTATATTTTTATTGATTCATATTGATTCTCGAAGTAAATGAAACTCAGTTCAACACCATTAACACTGAGCCCAGTTTTAGATGCCTCATATTGATTTTTACAAAAGATTAAAATTCACAAACACAATCATTTCTTTTTTTAATCAGGAACATTGCACATAAAATAGTAAATAAAAATGTAGATAAATAATGTAAGTTTTTATGTATTAATAAGTAGATGTATCAAGATTTAACAACAATAGTTATGAACCAGTTTCAACAATTTTTTTTCATTTTTTATATAGATACAAATGAAGAGTTTCAGTAGAATCTTGTAAAGGATTAATTCAATGCAGAGTTCTTTGTCAAAATAAATTTAAATATATAATTTAGAAGTCAATGTACAAAATATGCAGAAAAAGTTAAGAAAAAGGTAATTAGCCTCAGAAAAATTTTATCTATTTTAAATGAACACATAAAATTATAGATTAAGGAATTTACACACACATAGATGCAATAAAAGCCAAAGAAGTAAGCAAACAAAAATCTTCCTCTAAATGTTTATAATTAAGTTGTATATATTACAAATCATTGATTTAAATAATGTTAATTGTACCATCTCCAAAGTACTAAAAAGGGATCACAAAAGCTCGCAAAAAGAAGTTCTTTATTTTACAGAGACAGTTGAGGGTGTATTTTGCAAAAAGTTACTTAACAGGAAAAATGCAAGTGTTTAGTTTTTTTATGATTTTTCCCATCTGAACTGTTTACAGGTTTGGTCCATTGCTGATTTATCACAAGAAACCTCCCTCTCTGTTTACAGCCATGAAAGGGGCATTTCTTAACCCTGTATTGAATGTTGATGACCTTTACCTTGTGACTGCTTTTTTTTACATTCTTATCAACTTATTTACTTATTCACTTCTTTTCTGTCTTAAACTAACCAAAAAAGATTCAGAGACATATCTACATGCTAACATCTTTATTACATTTCTAGACTCTCTCTTGTTGCCCATGTTGATATAGCCCTTTAAAACAGACATATTTTTATGAATTTTAAATTACCATGTAGCCTATTTTTTACAACCAACATCACACTCTAATGGCCTCTGCCATCTCATAACATTGCATAGTTATAATAACATGAACTAAAAATCTACTGGATGGGCAAATTTCTTCAAATTCAAAATTCAAAACAATTACTACTTAAAAATCCTTCCTAAATGTTATAAATGTTATTTGAGTTCTAAATTTACACAGTTGCAAAAAAATTAAAAAAGACACAATATTGTGCAACAATATGATATATACTTAGTTGTTCTTCACCTAGATGAATAACACTCCTGAGTGAGTGAACTCTATCTTCCCAAGGTAGCTGAAATTGAATTTAAATTATTTTGACTAGAATTTGTACTTATATAATATGATTTCAGAGTCCAAGCTTTTACTACTACCCCTCCACCTTTTCTGCACAATATTATATGGTCTAAGCTCTATGTTTTAAACTAATAGGAATTATCTAATATTAATAGATTACTTAATATGAAAAAGAAGTCTGTTCAGAGCTTTCATTCTTTTTCTTGAGAATTTAACAAATTCCAAAGATATTTTTAGCAAATCTTTTAAACTGTTTCTAAAAGATAACTTGCTTCCTAAAGACTTCTCAACTATAGCCTTAGACTTAGATATCAATACCTACTCCTGTCTTAATCAATTTGCATTAATCATTGATTTTTTTAAATTTTATTAAATTGCATCACTTGGTTTTTGGTTCTTATTTTACATTGTCTGCTAAAATTTACGTTATTCTATTATCATTTTTTTTTTTTTTCACTTATGATAGACAGAAAGAAAAATCTAAATAGTTACTTTCAGTTTTACATTACTTCTTATAATGAAAGAACAATAAATAGTGAATGAAAAGCCAAAAGATTCTTCTTCATATCTGAATAATTCAGGGGTTTAAAACCACTTCTAAATACAAAAGCCAATAGCTGGTTTTCACTGAATGATGGCATCTCTTTAATAGTAATTTAATTGCATTTTTCTAAATAAAGTTTAATAAATTTTATAGGAAGAATTGTAGTTTTTTAAAACTTTTTTTTTACATTTGACTTTTTTAATTAGTTATCATGGATCTTTTTAGCAATAATAATCATACTATCTAACATGTAGCTTGAATCAAACCTTAGATATTAGCTTTAACAAATGGTGTAAGGTTAAAGTTAATAAAAGACACAGACAAATATTTGTTTCATGCTATCTGGTATGGCAATAGCCGTGGATATGTACATCAATAAACTGGATGAAATAATGAGGAACTTCACACTTTAATAATCAAGGTTAGTGAATAGAGATTAGGCAATCTTCTTGCAGGACAACACTTGACCTCATGTTGCACTAAGTGCATTACTCAAAATATAGCAATGAAATTTGGAACTACTCTTAACTACCTTATTTAACAGACTTACCACCAATTGATTACCATTTTTTCCAAGCATTAGACAACTTTTTTGCAAGGAAAAAGCTTGGCATCAAAAACAATGGCTATACAACCTTCAGTGATTTTATAATTTCTTGTTCTCCACATTCTTAGTTACTGGCATAAAAAAGCTACCAATAATATAGAAAATGCTTTTCATGCATATTTTGATTAAACATTTGGCTTTTTGTTTATGATACTTTATAATAAAGTATCAGTTCTAAATCGGACATTTTATTCTTAATGATCTATCGTGGTATAATGTTTTATATCTGCCAAAACATTAGGTAAGAACTGTGTTTGGTTCACATTTATTATAAAAAAACAATAAATATGATGATATATAGTGTAAAATCAAATTGCTTTAAATTGGATACACTTTTGAAATTCCTGCTTGGCATATACAACTTTTGTATTTTTAGATGTAAGATTGAATTTTTTTATGTGTTTTTAAGTTCTCTAAAAATAGTAAATGTTCCACTAAATATATCTTTTAAATATGCAAAACATTGTGATATTAAAACAAAATCTTGAATATTTCAATGAAATTTCTACAAAATGAATCTTTGAGTAGAATGTTTAACAAAACATTATCTTTCCACAAAAATAAAAAAAGGTTGTTCCAAAAGTAATGCCACTTAATTTTTTAAGTTATTTTTAAAAGTTACAGAGATATGAAGATCAAAGTGATACAGTTACAGTGATTGACTTTTTGTGCTTCAGAATTCATTTTTTACATAGTCATCATTATCATTGCACTTTTGCCAGCAATGAAACAGGCAGTCCATTATCACATCTGAAGGGCACCTAGTCACACACATCTGTGTTGCAACTTTGTTATTGATGAACCCATCTCCTAACTGTGCTAACATTGACTGCATTGGCTTTTAAATGTCTGACAGACTCTGCTGTATGTTGATTGGTTCATTTTTTATGCACAGATGCATCCAATGATGCATCTCTGCTTCTGACATAAATTCATGACAGGGGTTGCTTTCTTAAAGCCTAACACCATCAATATTTGCAACAATGAGATGAAACTATCAGGTAATGCACACATATGTTCAGTCATCTTACAATGCAATTTGCAATCCTTTCTGATCCATTCAGATAGAATAAAATAATACGAGGCATTACTTTTGGAATGAACCTTGTATTTGTAATTAACCATATCAGTCTCATTCAAAGCTAAACATGATTTGAAAAATTGATTTTTACTTTCATATTTTTTACCATTTATTTAAATTATAGCATTTTTGTATCATACATTAAAATACTTGGAGTATTTTATCATGAAAATCTATATACTTATAAAAATTAGTTTGTTGTTTTTTTGAGACCCTACACCCTGTAGCTCTTTTGAAAATAAAACCACAACAGTTATTAAAAAACTGACTGTTTGTATGTAGAGCTCTTTAGAAAAAGAAAAACTATAATAATTATATAAAACAAAATGACTTAGACCACTACAATTTGCATATGTATGGCACTTCCTTTCTATATAATTGGCTTCATTAACTACCTTGGAGAAAACATTACAAATTAGTATAAACAAAATTTTAGAAATGAAGTTAGTATAGTAAGCATTAACTATCTTCCCAGATAATAGGATTTCCTAATTACCTTAGTGGCAAGTCTCCAGCACCAGGCAAAGCCCAGAATACTTCTTTTAGTTATTACTAATGATCAGTTATAGCTTTTTATCACATTTAGTTAAGACGTCTATTAGAGTTATTGTGCACTGAATTTAGCTTCAAAATCAGTTGGCCATCTGTTCAGATTATGTAATTAAGTGAATAGCTAATGACTGCATACAAAGAAGTTTTTTGTCTATATTATTCACTTTTTCAAATCTTCTTCCACACCAGTTACTAGCAAAGAAGTGGAACCTAATCAATCTTTCTTGTAGAGTTATGTGACAACAAAAGATTACTATGTAACATTTATGGGTCAATAACTACATAACTTCTTAAGATAGATTTAATTAATACTAAAAGTATTTCTAGGCTATGCTTGTGGATTGCTTTAATTCTCCTTTGGTACCTATTTTGATCTGTTTTTTTTTTTTATTGTAATTTCAGTGTTAGAAAACTGACGTAACTTTTTGAAAACTGAAAATGATTTTAATGTACTGCAGTTAGATTGATACCATATTGACCTCACAGGAGTTGCTACAAGATCAAAATAATTGAATTTTGAATCCTTAGAAACAATTTTATGAATGAAAATAAATTGAACTTGTTCCACAGGTCTAAATACTATGTATATCAAATTTAAGATCTCTAGATAAAAAATTGGCTAAGTAGTTTGGTAGAGACTGTTCCTCGGATAGTCACTTTTATACATACATACATAAATACACACACACACACACACACACACACACACACACACCTACACACTAGAAGTATCGCATGGCTTTGTACAGGACACCGTAACTTTAAATTAGGGTAGATAACAGGGCTGTGCTTAGCAGACCTCGTAACTGTCGGGAGACAGCAAGCTCCCTAGGGGCCACAAGTGTTCTTGGCTTTAGAGATCTTTTGTAGTGCAAAAGTTCTTAAAATAATTGATTGTTAGGATTCAACGAAGAAAATTATTATCACTCTTATATGATGAAATATACATCTATCAATCTGTCTCTCTCTATATATATATTTGTATATATATGTAGATATAGACTTTGATCAAAGCCAATAGTATGTCATGGGTGTGCAAGTAGCCTTTTTATGGTAAAGGGGTTGCTATGTGGCTAAGCATGGTACTGGTAGATAAAAAGCCTGTTAATCTAGGAAAGAACTACTGCACATATGCAAATTTTGCAGGTCTAAATCATAGTGCTTTGCAAACTTTGGTGATTTTGATGCTTGCTTTTGTGTTTCTGTAATTCCAGTTTTTAAACCCTTAGAAGTTGTTTTATCAACTCAAAACCAATTAGGTGTTCCCAAGGTTTTAATACTCCATATTTATAATTTCAAGTTTTTAGATCCAAAATTCACAGAATAGTTTGGTAGAGACTACAACAGTACAATCTTTCAACTTTGACTTCTTTGCAGCTAAGTTTTTGGTTCCAACTTTGTTCAGAAGCTTTCTCTAGGTTTGAAAATCCTATATATTCACATACAATTCCATTAAAAAAAATTTACAGAGCAGTTTCTTAGAGACCTTCTATCCCCCCCCCACATACCCATCTTCCCCTTTTGATTATATATACATATATATTTTTTTTTTTTTTTAAATGAAGTATTGGTGATGAAGATGAAATGAGTTTTTAGATAGAAGAAAAGACAGAATTAATATTAATAAATTTTAAAGAACAAAAGAATATTCATTAAGAAAATAAGAAAATGTGTATTTATTGATTTTTGATTAATTTTGCATTAGAAGAAGAAATAAGTGTCTTTCAATGCCAGGAAAGTAGATATGTCCAAAAAGGTAATTGTCCACTATGTGTATATAGTAATTTAAATAAACAGTAAATTTATTATAAAGCATTTCGAGAATGCAATTTTTACCAATAAAAAGGTTTTATTTATTTACAGTATCACAGCATATCTTATAGGAAATGCTAAAAATGTCCCTCATTTGCATTGATATTATTTTCTATTGCATAGCATCTTTTCGGACATTCTATACTTACTAACTTATCATTATTCGAATCATTTCGACTCTTTTTCTCATCTTCATAATTGTCTATCTCCATGGATTAATCATTTGTTAGGTTTACAATTTGAGAAGGCAACCGAGTCTTGTATAAACATTCTCAAAGTTTGAGTAATATCTAAGAAAGCTGAAGGACAGACATATCAGTCAAAACACTGTTTAATAATAATAATAATAACAACCAAAACTTATCACATAAATTCAGACAGTCAAGTATTAGCTTGATTGAATTTAGATATCATTCCCAGTGGAAAATGAATGATCAACAAAAAATCAATAAACATTGAAAAATTTTAGGAGTTTTTTTTTTTTTACTTTTATTTTTAACTTCTTGGAGGAAAAAAACTTTATTGCTTTAATGATATCTTAAATAGAAGTCTCCAAAGAAAAACTTTCATGTTATTTACTTTCCTGTTTTTTTTCTCTGCTTTCTTGAAAATCAGTACAGCTAATTGATAAATGTTTTCCTAGAAATAATTCTTGGTGGCATGAAAGCATTTCCTTATCTATTAATCTAATTTTTGTATGGAATGTTTTGTGAGTCTTACATGAAGTTAGGTTAACATTACTTCTCTTTAAGTTTATCATTCTGAGATCTGGTCTCTCTGGAGCCATTTGCATAAAATTTGCGATGCTAGAGTAAAGAAAAAATTTGAATGCATTCTTAGTTAAAAATAATTAATTTATGAACGATAAAAAGATCAAGTCTTTAAATAAAGTATAAAGAAAGAAAATTGTTATAAAAGATATGAAAAAAATTTTTTCTCAAAATAGTGACAAATGGTAAAGTTTGGCAAAAGATAAAAAGAAAAATTCTTTTAGTTAAACAAAAAATTAACTTTAAGGTAATGAAAATTTTAGAATCATTTTTACTTTAGTAAAGAAAATAATTGTCTTAATGTGAAAAGACACTGGAAAGTTTCCTAAGTTAGAACAGAATAAAATGCCATTAAAGAAAGAAATAAAATATATTTAATCATCTATCTATAGACTTTAAAAAATCAGACCATTGAGATAGTATAAGAACCTACATCCTGTAGCTCTTTTAAAACTACAATAGTTTTTTTTAAAATCCTGTTAATACATAGAGCCTTTCAGGAAATGTAAACACAATAGTCATTAAAAAAAAGAAATTATTCTGGCCAATAAACTTTGCATATGAACAGTAATGACTTCTATATAATAGGCTTCCTTAACTACCGTAGAAAAATGCTTAAGAGATTAATTTAGTACTGAATAGCATTAGAAATGAATTTATTATTGCAATAATGCATGGGAAAAAGTATTTTTTGGCCGTGTCTTTTTTTTTCTTTTTTTTTTATTTCCACAATGTAAAATTATACAAAATATGATGTTTTATTTTTTTTAAATAAAATTTTATGTAATATTTAAAAAAAACATTTTTAAAAAATTTAAATAATTCAATAAAATTTTAAATTAGTATTCTGAGAGATGTAACTATTTTATCCAGAACCAAGGCAATGCCATGTAAATCTGCTTGTTTTGAAAAAAGGAATTCAATTAAACATAAACGAAAATAATGAACTTTTAGATGTTGAAACTAAATGAGCTTTAAATTTTAGAAAATATAACAACTGTGGCCATTATGAATTAAAATGGAAAAGTGCTTTTAATATTCAACACTGACCTGAAAATAAAGGTTTTGTTAAAGAAAAGGAAAAAAAAAATTCTTTTAGCCATTAAAAACAAAAATAAAAGAGACATACACAAAATTTTTCCATAAAATTAATTTAGAATGAAAAAGTGAAAGACATATTCAAAATAAAATATGTATAAAGAAGACAATACAAAATATAAAGAAAAAATAAACAGATGTTATCAAATCTAAATTATTTGACCTAGATTAGTTATGCCATGATTCTTTTAAAACCAATTCCTTTTTAAAAAAAATTTTTTTGTCCTGAATATTTTGGCATAGTATAAACTATATTCTGTTTGTATTATGTGGATACAATATATAATTAAGGTTTATAAATTTATACTTCTATACTATAAATACATACAACATGTATTTCATTAGAAATAAATAAGATATATTTAAACTAAAATAGATCTTGTTTTAGAAGGTGCAAAGCCCAGTTGAGAATAATGCAAGTGGTTCTTATATACCCTACTAACTTTTAAAAACTGATAGACTTGAAACTGATCGTGCAAGTAGTATGTATTTTTAGCATACTGATAGATTGTAATTATAAAACCTATAAATGATGTTGAAATCAACCTTGAAAATGTTTGAACTGCATAAAAACTAAAATAAACAAAAATATTCCTTTTTATATTTCATTCAACACTAACTTTGAATGAAAAGTAGGACCTTACTACTTTGATAATCAATTTTTATCCAATGCTGATAGCAATTAATTGAAATGTTTTTTAAATTCCCTCAAAAGTATCTCTGCCACTTAGGAATATTAACTCCAGAGAAACTCCACCCCCGATCAAAGAATGCAAAAAGTTTTATAGCAATGTTTTGGTATTGATATCTTCTGACAAGTAGAAAATACAGAAAGATTTTTAACCTTCGGAAAGGATAGCAAATTAACCTTATACAAATCTGCTTTAGGTACTTTTTATTTCATTCTCACATGCTGTTAATATTTATCAGATCAGTGCTTAAAATTTGCTTCCAATATTTGCCTTTATAAGCACACCAGGGAAACTCATCTCATGTGAATATAATAATTAATCTCCAGCGCTTGCAGACTATTATCTGATAGCAAATTTCAAGCTAACAATAAAACCTTTGAGGACATTTTTCATGTATTTTCTTTTTGAATTTTTTTTCTAATTTTTGGGATTCCATACTGGTGCAAGTACTCACAACAGAACATCAGGATTTATTTCAGATTCAATTAATGCAAAAATTGGAATTTTATGATTCCCAATAGTTATAAGCTAAATATTTTCTTGGGAGTAAATTTTATTAAGTAAAAAGTAATTTAAAGATATCTAACTTAAATGTCCTTATTATTGAATATCGCATAACCATGTGAATAAATATTACTGAGATAATATAATCCAGTTAAATTTACTTTGGTTCATTGAATTAAGTTAATTTTGGCAAGACAAATTGAAATAGACAAATGTCCTTATTCATATTGGGTTCAGAAAAAAAATTATAATTTTTTATTCCTGTCTATATGTACAGACATACATCTGACTTCAGACATGTGCCATAAGTTGATTATAAGAATTCGTATGCAGCAATACACCTGTCACTGTCTAAAAAAATAGGTCTGAGAAATTAAAAACTGTTTTTTAAATATTATATAATCTACAGAAATGGATATGCCATTAAAACTTTGATCAACATTATATAAATTTAATTTATTATGATATTCCTTGATTTATCAATATACATCTAAAAGTCAAATCATTGTGTTTGATTGGCTTCTACATTCGGTTTTGAATTTCTGGTTTAAGAGCACTGCACATGGCTAGATCAAGCCAAAGAAAACAAAAAATTGAACTGTAAATACTTGTATTCTTAGATAGCTTAGTAGGAGTGAAACCAGTTGCTTTTAGTTTTTATTTCTTAAAATTTAAAATGCCTTCTTGGGCAGTATGCACATTTTCCGCTATTATACAATTTTGATCAATTAAAAAACTTTTTAAATATATATATGTTGGTATGAGTAAGAGGATTGTTTTATGTATCATGGAATTTTTATAAGTATAGATATACTTTTGTATATGTAAATATTCATACATATGCATATATGTGGATGTATGTGTATAGATACACAAGTATATGATTATGCATATAAGAGATAATACATATAAAATACACATTTATGTCTATGTTTATGCGCAGTTGAGTATGTTTGTGTGTATGATTGTGTATATACAATTTTATATCATTTCTAGAATATGTATACAGGTATATATGAATATATGAAAGTATTAAAGAGTTTTAGGATTTCAGGACAGTTGAAAAGAATGCAAAAAGAACTCAAGGCAATTTGGTTCAGATCAAAGAAATAAAGATTAAAAAAGATAAAAGAAAAAAAAAAGATAGCCAGACAACTAGTCTATGAATTAAACTAATCCTGACCCCCTGAACTTGAATCACCCAACCATGGAATCAATTTAACTTTAACCCAGATAAGCTTGACATTCATTCCATTTCCTTAACTCTTAACAAAAATCCAATCCATTTCCTCATCAGCATTTGAAGCAAATCAGCCTATTTATTTTTGAAAAAAAAAAAAAACAGGGAGATAAATTAATTAGGGACCAGAGAAGAAAGTGATAGAAAACCTATAAAAATACACACACTCACAGACACATAGACACACATACACACAGATGTCTGTATTTAGCCACACACAAATGTTTGCTAGTCTGTTTATTACTCATATAAACAAAAAAGATATCTCTGTGCTTATATGCATACAAGAGAAAATATGAATGTATGCATGTATGCATATCCATCCATTCAGATCTGATTATTATTTACATTTGTATGTGTGTTTATATTAATGAATCTTGGGTTTGGAATTGTTTAAAAAAAAAAAAGAAAAGCTAACCAGTATTAGAATACTAGCATGCCTGTGCTGTCAAAAATGACAACATAAAAATGTTAGTAAAATAATAAAAGACAGTAAATTTGTATTAAAGAATGAAATAAGGCGAATGAATACAATTAATAACATTTGAAAGACCTAAAAATAAAAATAGAAAAATAAATAAAAAATAAATCAAATCTTTTTTCAATATGGGATACAATACAAATCAATAAAAAAAAATATTTTTAAATGCACATCAGTATTATTTTAAGAGAGATAGATTATGAAAAAGTTTCAAACTTGTCAACTCTTGGATTTCTAAATCAATTATATTTCTCAGGTTATGAAAAAAAAATTTTTTTGATACAGTCCTCAGAGCACAGTCAGTAGGCATCAAACTTTTAAGATAAAAATAATGAAGGCAATTTAAGGGGCTGGGGTTCGATTCCCTATACAAGCTACATGTTTTAGCTTTTAATCTTTAGAGTGTGGTATAATAAAAAGTAATAAAAACAATAAGCAAAATCTCATTAGTCATTATTATTAGAGGAATTGGGGATATTTCATATATCAGAGGACATTTCAAAAGTTTATTAGTAATTTCTTTCTGATAATTACATTCTAAAATGAATAATGATGATATTTACAGCAATATTTTATTTCAGTAAAATATAATTCAATTCAGTCTGGATTTTACTATCAAGTTTTAAATAAATATTAGTTTATTTAACCTAAAAAATTAAATAACCAAATAATCAAAACTAACACTTTAGTTTGTTATATTTTTGTTTATTTCCACTCTGATGAATATTTCCAGGGAAAAAAATGAAGTTTGATCTGTTTTTAACTTGGCTACAGACATTTGAAAAGAAAACAAGATCTGTTGTCAAAAGCGTCAATCCATTTATCTTGATGTCTAGTCCCAAAATACTTAACCTGGACAACTGAAATCTAGTTAAGAAAATAACTTAGTTCATTTGGGAGTTTCAAACATATTCGTATTTGAATATTTGCTTTTGCATCAGCAGTTTTCAAGAGACTTTGCTTTATAATTCCCATCATGTTTGAAAGAAAGAAAAGTTTCTATAAAAGTTATAAATCTAGAAAAATAAAAAAAAATCTATTCTATAAACAGTATCAAAATTTGAAAAGTTAATGTAGCAACTGTACTGAGTAAAGATGTTAGATTTAAGCCATTTTCCCAGTTTTTATAAATATTTTAGTGAAAAGATAATGCAGTAATCCATTTAAATGTGATTTAATATTAGTGTTAAATATAAAAAGAGTCAAAGAGCCTTAAATTCTATTTTCTTTTTTTGTTCCAAAGACTAGGAAAGTCCACTTTTGACAAATGATTGGCACTCAGATTTATGAATTATAATACACACTAGAATACTAAAAACTCCATCACATTTAAATTTAGATTAATATCCTTGGGTAAGATATTAATCCTCATTCTCCTTCCAGCTATAGATTAAATAGTGAATCTGGTGTCTGTTGACAAAAGAATAGTTATCAAGAATGTTGGTTCTCGACTGTGAATGACCGAAAAAGATTAAAATGTTGTAAAACAATCTTAGAATCTATCAACTTAAAGCTTAATGAATGTTTCCTTTTATTCCTAAATTTTACTTAATAGCATAAATGTTAATAAATGTTATCTCAATAGTTATTCATAGAAAATGAGTATTACAGTGGAATTGTTCTAATCAATAGAATATCCAAAGTTCATTCCAAAAGAAGTGCCTCCAATTTTTAAAAGTTTGTTCTTTGTCACTCAGATCTCTATTGCCACTCTAAAACAGATGAACTCAACTTTACTGACATCAACTGCATTATCTTTGTAAACATTCAATAGGCAACAGTGGATGTTAAGCAGTTTAGTTTTTTTCTGTATAGAGAAATTCAATGATGCTTCTATGCCTCTGATGCACGTCCATGAGTCTCAAATTATCAGTATCTGCAACAGGGAGATTAAATTTTTTAGATTATCAGTACATAAGTGATAATCTGACCAATGTCTCTATTGGCATTTCCTTATTACGTATTGAACATACCAGGATAGTCAACAGGGAAATAAAAAGGTACAATACCTACGAAACACAAAATGACCTCGTCCATGCGACTTTTTTCTGAAAGATAGCCTCAGGGGAATCTGATTTCAGTCAACAAAGGAGTTAAACAGGCGTTGGTAATTTCCATGAAAGGACTACCAAATAAGGACTTTCAGGAAGTCTTCCAATATTGGAAGAAGAAGTATGTAGATGTGGGAGACCCTTGTTTTCAAGCAGACAAGGTTTTTAAAGCTTATGACAATAACTATTATCTTTCCTGACATTTTCTCAAAAGATTTTTAAGAAACCTTGTACTTCACCTTTTGATTACTAATATAAATATATACAACTCCATTTCATCAAAGTTTGGGCATTGGTAAAAGCTTGGGCTCTGAAATCATAGTAAGCGAGATCAAATTTTAGTCAAAACCATTGCATTCATCTTTAGCTGTCTCTGGCAGAAGGGGCTCGTTAAATCAGGAGAGCAGCTCATCTAGGTGAAGAGTAACATGGAATATAAAAAGCCTGGGTAAGAGCATGTAAAAATAGCCTTTTGCCAAACTTGGGTTGGTGGACACCAAGTAAATCTTATATATAAAAGTCAAGATGTCGTTGTGTGTGTGTGTGTGTGTTTGTGTGTGTGTGTGTATGTTTTATGCAATCGCGCACCTCTTATGATATCGCGACCAA
>JAUZSX010061791.1:0-36226 GCA_034780655.1 Idiosepius hallami
TTGGTCGCGATATCATAAGAGGTGCGCGATTGCATAAAACATACACACACACACACACACACACACAACGACATCTTGACTTTTATATATAAGATAATATGAGTTAATAAAGTGTTTATTAAGACAATATTCTTCTATTTACAACATTCTTTGTACAATTTAGTTACTACATGTGTGTATTACCCAAACTTGCCTTAGTTACGTTACCAAAAAAAAAATTAAAAATTAAAATATCCCAAAAAAAGTTTAATACACATCCATTCATTGGCTTACATTAACCTCTGTCAAGTTGCGCATGTGCTAATGATTCATTAGTGAATATCTAACAAATAAAACATCAAATAAAACATTCTAAATATTATAGAAATTTAAAGAATTATTCATAATTAGTAAATAGGCTTCAATTCGTAAATAGTACCGAGAGTTGAATTTAAAAGAAATCTAGGAAGAATCTGAACTTGATTTATTTTTCAACAACATATGAAGAATTTTACATTTTGGAATTTTTCTTGACAAATATTGTAAACAAATCTATGAATAATTTAATTTTTAATTTTTTCAACAGCATATGAAGAAATTAAAATTTTTCTTGACATGATTTTAATTAAAAACAAATCTAAGAAGAATTTATGGATTTGAAACTTTATCTACTTGTTTTTCTTTCTTCTACAACTTTTTTTTCAAGTTCAACTTGCAGAACAATCAAGTACTCTCAGAGCAGTACGGATGGAAAAGAGAAATAGATAACTTCGTTCCTGTTACTACAGACTTATCACTCTCACCTACTGCACTTAGTATCATGAACATGCACAAAGAATTGTGTACACATATGTAGCTATGTGAAAGGGGCCTTAAAATGTTCCATTGTATGTAACGGCTGTAGAGGGATTTCTTGCTCAAACGCTACTATCAAATCCAAGGAAGAAATAATGAATGAATTCAAGATATCCTTCAGTGATACAGATGACAGTGACACAGAAGATTTTGAAGAATCTGTTGAGGATAACCAGCAAATGACGAACCAGGAATCAAAATATGAGAAACAAAAAGGAAATTAGATATGAAGATACAAGTGATTTAAGTACAGAGGAATTAAGCGTTTTACAATCTACTTCTACTGTAATGGAGCATTCATGAAAATCGTCAAGAAGATCAGTGAACACACTTTTTCAAGAAATAAAACACAACAAAGGAGAAGGATATTTGTGGATTAGGCCTCAAGAAGATACCACTATAAAAAAAAATCACATACTCTAACTCATGGGTGGTGTGGAAAAAATACCAAAATTACATAGTGCACTCACAAAAACTTGCTATATCTAATAAACTATCACTAGTAGAGAAAAATGCATAGAATACTTTTTAGAGAATTTTATGATCCATAATAATGTACTCAGTAGTCATCAAAAAAAAATCAACTGTTTTCGCACAAATAGCAAAAACTGAAATTTGTCGGCCATTTTCCAAGATGGCAGACAAAGCTCAAGGTGAATTGAGAGGGAATTTTGATATGTTATTGCTAAAGGGCCTAAAGAAGTTATGTGAAAATTTTCAGCTTGTTATAATTTTTTTTCATTTATTTGACTAAAATTTGACTGAAGTAAAAACTTAAATAACAGTTTCTTTGAAAAATTTGAAGATATTCTAATTGAAGTAGTGGAGGGCTCAACCCCTAATCTTTAGACTACAGCTACAATCAAGCTTTTAGTAAGATCATGAACTAAAAAAATTAGAAAAAAATAACTGTATAATTATATATTGATGATTTTACTTTCTCATGGGGAGCAAAAAGATTACAAAACTATTCAGTTTATTTGATTAAAAATTGAAATTCTAAAAAAACCTAAGGGAAATTAATTTGTTTAGAACAATTCTTGAGATCGCTGTTCATTATACATAATTTAGTTTTTAACTATTTAGCATCATAAATATTTTCTCAATAAAACTGGATGATTACCATTACTGACTAAGGTTTCTAAAAATTTTCCTAAGAGATTTCCTAATGATTTTTTTTCTTTTGCAGAGGATCAATTATGTGCTAAATTATTTGCTTGGTGGTGGTAGTAGTAGTGGTGGTGGTAGTAGGAGAAGGATATTTGTGGATTAGACCTCAAGAAGATACCACTATAAAAAAAATCACATACTCTAACTGATTTTTGATTTTTGCATATATCATATTTTGTAGCATATCATATTTTATGGTCATTTAATTGCACAAACAATTTTAACAAGTCTTTGTTATCTATTTCTTTATATAAAAAATGTCAGAATAAAAGTTGTAGTTCTGAATTCATGGTTGGAAGTAGGTGAAATCATACTTATTCCCAAGTTATCATTTTTATGAGAATTTAAAAGTTAATTTGTATTTGAACTTTTGTATAACAATAAAAAGAAGTTCTAATAAAAAAAAAAATTACAAATAAATTTGTAAGAAAATATTCATTAACAAAACTAATTTTTTTATATGAAAACAAAGTTTTAGTCAACAATCATGCTTAGAAAATTTCAAATTTAAAAAAAAAAACTCTAAAATATAATTTAAAATATATTTATAGTTATTTGCTTGTCTAAAATGCAGAAAATCAATTTCTTTACACTGAAATAAGTGTGTGAATACAAAATCATTATTGATTTATACAATTTATTAAACAGCAGAACATTGGAGAGGAGAAGCGAGAGATGAAAAAAAATAAGAAAGAAAGAAAAACAAACTGATAAAATGAATTATGAATTAAGTTAAATTTATAACCAAAAATATTTCTTGGCAAATTAATTATACTAAACAATAATTCTTATTATAATTAAATTGCTAATATGAAATCAGTTTGTTAGAAAAGTATCAGTTTTTTGTCTAAAAAAGTGGAGGATAATTAAGGTTTATTATTTAATGGCCAAAATAGAAATCATTTCAACAAATCAACACAATTTGTTTTCTATAAAAGGAATTCGAATTCAATAATGTAAATAAAAAAAATTCATAAAAACTTTTGTGGTGAAGGAATACATTTCTGGCATCCTAAATTATACCATATGGATTTGAGATTAAATTTAAGAGGTTTTATATTTCATGATATATGTGCAAACTGGTTCACATGCTAACTTCAAAACATTACTTAAGATTCAAATAAATGTTAAGTATGGCCATAAGCCAAAGATGACCCAGTCTAACAAATACTTATTCAGCTGAATCAACAATAGCTGACTTTTTTTACCATAATTAATGGGTCAAAATATTTAAACAAGCTACTTAGTCCAAACAAACTTGGAAGATAAAGAAAAGATTTTTGTTCACAAAAAACTACATATAGACTTTTTAGAATTTCTACTTTTCTCAAACCAAATGTCAATATTTTACAGATTTTATCAGAAAAAAATGTTTCTTCTCTGATAAAAAAAACTATCAATATTTCACAAATTCAATCATAGAAAACTTCTCAAATTTCACATTTCATTTAGCAGAAGTAATAAAACAAAAAGAAATATTTTTTTATACAGGTTTTATTTTATTTTTAAAAACAAAGAAATGTGTATATTTTAAAGAATTAATTTCAGTGACCAAAAATAATCAAAAAAGATTTTTATAGATTCTTGAAAGAATTCTGAAAATAAAATTAGAGCACAAAAATATTTAATGAAAAATAAATATAAAAATTAAATTGAACAAATTTATTTCTTTTTATATATAAAAATTGTGGTTAATATCTGCAATTAGTAAATTAATACATAAAATAATTCAAATATACTTTTACATAATTTTTAAAATGTAATTATTTTAAAAACAAGATATTTTTTTCTTTTGTTTGATGGTAGATGATGTTGATATTAATTGTTTATTTTAGAAATAGAGATACATGATTATTCATACTATTTAGAAATTCCAGACTATTGTCTAATTCTGTTATTAATTATAACTTTGAAAGTATCTTCTGCCATTAACAGGTGTTTCTGCTGGATTAACATTAAGCAAATTTTAAATCCAATTTCTTTATGAAAAGAAAATTCCTTTTTTTAGGATTTTTATTTTTGTAACATATTTTTATGAAATGAAACAAAGATTACATGATACTTTAATGTGGAATTTAGTTTATTTAATTGAATATGCATACCTAGAGACAAAAATGCTAACAGTATAGCAACCTTAGAAACTTGATATTATTAGGAAGAGATAAAACAGTCTTTTATTCAATTACTTTTTTTTTATCTTACAGCAAAAACTTTTGTAATATGTTTATCGAAGCAGATAAAATGGATTGCCATTGTGGATATCCAAACAGCTATGTATGAATTAGGCAGAAAAAAAATAAGCTTCATGTACAAAGTTCAGTTAGTAAATTCAATTTAGGACATTTTCAGAATAAAAATTGAAAAAAAAACAAAATTAATTTTAAAAAATATGGTATGAAATATATTCTAAATATATTTTCAGAGTATTTAAAATATGCAAGATACTTACAGATCAAATATAAAAAAATTTTTTCTTAAAGTTCAAGCTGCCTTTTGTTTGTAACAAATATAAATAATGTGTAATTTTTCCCCTGATTGCATTGCTCACAATCATCAAAAGAAACTTTGATTGTGTCAAGATGTGAGCAATGATCCAGAACATGGAAAAATATAAGTGAAATATTTTGGCAATAAACAATGAAATGCCAAATAAAATTTTATCCAAACATTCAACTGGTAATCATATTCTCAAAGGTTTTTATTTGTTGTTTCTAGGGGATGTGTGAAAGTGTGGGTGTAAATCACTAACAATTTTATGTGAGCCTTTCCAGTAAAAATAATGGAAAAGAATAGATAAAAAAACAATGGTGTGTCAAATTGCAAACTATATATATACATGCAGTGCATAGGCCAGGTGTTAATAACTTACTTTCATTTCAGCATCATTCTCAAAGAACTTTTCAGAATCCTTTTCAAATAAAAATAAAAACAAAATATTTCTTTGTTTATTAAATATTCTGTGTTATTTGTTGTGTCTATTGTGCCTGGATCAGGATAATTTTTCCCTTTTAACTAAAGACCTCTTTTGTGTAAACAAGCCCAAACAAGTTCAACTCATGAGAAATAGAACTAAATCATGGATGAAAGCAGTATCACTAAGTTCCATTGTAAAATTGTGTATCAATGGCAGATGAGTATAAACAAAAAAAAAAGGATAGAAAATCACTCAATTATACTTCTAGAAAATAATTTTAAAAATATTTAATATTAGGATATGATGGATTGATTTGTTTTATGGCTTATCAACCTATCAATCAATCAGTCCTTTAATACCATGAACAGTTATTTTTTAGATATTCTTTTGTCAACAGATTGTTTAAATAGAAATCTGACACAAATATGGGGTTTAATAGCCTAAATGTGAATCTAAAAATATAACTGGGATTTAAACTGAACTATTATGATTTCCAAGTTCAAGTACTTATTCAATGTCTTAGTGACTACCTCAATATTAGGAAATATTAATATGATAGTAATTCAAACTTGTTATGAACGAATCATGGCAATTAGAAAGAAAATGATAAAAACAATACCCTTTTAAAGTTAAATGGCTGGCACAAATATTCAAAACAATTCAAATATGTTATTTCAATTGTACATATGAATAAATAACTCAATTTTCAAAGTTCAATGGTTTGATTTCACCATTTTTTTTTAATACTTAGAAAGATATTTCAGAACAAAGATTTCACTAAACTCATTAAACCAATTCAAATTTTGAAAATGAACAAAAAATAACACGTAGAAATTTAAAATGATTCTCAATGATTTACTGCTAATTTTTACACTTCACTTTAGCAATCAGACGGTAGAATATTTCTTTCATACACAAATAAATAGTACATTTTTGTAATTAATGGTAGAATAAAATATTCATAGGGCATTTAAGGTTCAAATTAAATTCATAATTTTTATCATAAAGAATCAATTTTATTCATACGACATCTAGTATGATATAACACAAATATTACACAAGGTGTCTACTGCAAGGAATACAGAAGCAAAATGATATACTGCTACTACCAAGTCAGTGTGACATAACTAGCTTTTAAGATATAATCTATCATTATTATAATACTGAAACAAGCACATAAGATTTTATAAAGATACTTTCGGAATTAAAATTTTAATTTTAGAATTCATGCTCATCCTTAGTTAAAAGACATCATTCTTATGTGAAGACAGCAAATGATAATGCACTACTCACATACTGTATAGCCATGTCATGTCCCCCAACACATAAAGCAAAATTAAGTATTAGTTCTGTTGAGACATCATTCTCTCTTTTGAAACTGATAATCTTCATGGACAATTATCAGAAATATTAATTTTTTGAATTCACACACACAGTTTTAAAGTTAACTTTCATAATTTACCTGTTGAAAAGTCAGTGTTCAATATTATTTAAACACGCTTAACAAACTAAATAAAATCCAAAAAAGTTTCTCTGATAATTAAATTATGTTATTTTTATAGGTAAGTTTTAAACTTTAAAAGAAATCATTTACCTAATAACTTTTAAGTCAACAATATATCCTTTATTATAAAAAAAAAACTCTAAGGAGGAAAGGATTTTATCCTTAAGTGGAAAATATTTCTTACAAAATTGTAAAATAACCATCATTTCTAAAACAATTAAAAAGTGAGATTTTTTATGTCAAAATGCTCTTTCTTTCATTTTCAGGTATTACATTAGATCTGAAGACATGTCTGGCAAAAGTTTCTTGTACTTCATTATATAAATTCTTGATAAAGTTCAGATTAAATTACAAATACTTTTTTTATGAATGAAATATCTTAATATTGAAGAATTTCATTTCTCTTTATGATTTTAAATAAGTTTTATGGTGCACAGACTTTCCTAGCTTTGATGATATTTTTAATTAGTCACAACATCTTTAACTAAAATAATTTATCTTTAGATTAGATTTGTTTCACAAAATACTTTTGCAAGTTTAAAGTTTCAACTAATGCTCCTAAGTATTTGGGGTGGAGAGATATTAAAAAAAAAAATTTTTCCCATGAATATATGTAAAATTGATTTAGACACTAACTTCAATCATTCTCTCTAAAACAAGCCTTGGCAATATGATATTTACTCGGTGAGCACCCCCAAGTTTGGCACAAGGCCATTTTTACATGCTCTTATATATTCGGTGTTACCCTTCACCTAGATTAACTGCTCTCCCGAGCTAACGAGCCCCATCTGCCCGAGGCTGCTAAAGTGAAAGTAATGGTTTTGACTGGGATTTGAACTCGCGTACCACGATCTCACAGCCCGAGCTTCTACCAATGCTCCACCGTCGCTGCCCTTGGCAATATGACCAAAAAAAAATAAAAATAAAAAAACAACCAATTCTCATGCTTCACTTGTTGAACGTCAGTGTTCAATTTCAATTTGATAGAGAACTAATTTAAATTTTACCTTTGAACCCCTGCTTAGCAAAATTACCAACTAGTCACTATGAGCTGTTATATTAGAAGACCATATTAGGGCCAATATGTGTCCCCTTTTGCCTAAGGTTGCCGAGGGTGATATATTGGCCTTTTAGGGTCAAAAAGAGTTAAAAAAAAAAAAAACAACTTCTCTAGTAATATAGTAACTAAATTCTAAATTATTTTTTAATAAAAGTTAATTTCTGACATTTTTTAAATTATTTTTTAAAAATCATCAAAAAAGCAATTAATTAACTATAATTTATCAACTCAACTTTTTTAATTCTCTTCCTATATGCTTTATTGTTTGAAATTTTATCAATCTTTAATGTGTTTTTGTGAATTAAAAATAAAATCAATGTTTCTTAATCAATAATTCTATTTTACTTAGCTTGAATTTTAACAGAAATTTAATTTCAATTCTGAGTACACAGAAAACACATCAACACCCCAACCCCACCAAGCACTCTCCCTTTACCTTTACATGTGATCACTATCACATGTCTAATAGTTCTTGATTTTTAGAATTAACTATTATTGTGAACTTTTGTCCTCATCTTGGTAGTTGATGTTGTTTTCTCACTACGTTTCAGTCAATTAACTACACCTTTAGCCGTCTTCAGGTGATTAACCACGATCTATGGGAATGCTGGCTGGGCTGGGCTGGGCTGAGTCTTGAAACCGTATCCCAAGTTATCACTCACTCACACTCCACTACCACTCACTGCCTTTCATACCATTTTTGACCAAGTAAATCTCTGCTGGCCGGCTTGGCTAGGAATTGAACCCGTTCTGACAATGAATTAAGAACTCTACTAACTTGACCCACTCAAATTAAAACCTCACCCTGAGTTAAAACAGAGAATAAACATTAAAACAGTCTTTCTTTCAGTGCCTATTTTTCTAGATGAACAAATTTTAATTGCTATTAATTTTTCGTATAATTTTCTTCGTTGATTGGTTAGTTTTACAGCATATCGACTTTTTTACCAAACTTCCATTATAATCGTATTGACTTCTGAATAGAATGTTTAAGTCTGCAAGGCAAGACATTTTTAATTAATACAACCAAAATAATTTGATCTAATTATTCATAAAAAATCTGTAACGTCAACACGGTGTCATAGGCACGCACACGCACGACGGGGCACACGCACATAAGAATGATACCATGGTATTTTGTACCAATAAACACCACTTTTTTATTTAGTGACATTAACGATCTGAATCCATTCGCGCGAATTTAATTTACTTAGAAAAAAATAGATCTTTGTTATAAGATTTTAAAATTAATTAATTCAAAACGCAAAATAATTTCAATAAATAACATTAGTGTTTCTCAATGTTTCATGCTTAAACTTATACTTCAAGAACCTCATTTAAATATTTATTTGCAAAATGTAATTCTTTAAACTATTTGCACATTGATTTCTGAATCATGATCGATTTTTTCCATATTTTCTAAGTTCGAATCGATGAAAAAGAACCTTGTTTTTAATTCGTAATTCGATGGTTGACCTAAATAATAAGTCAAATTAAATCAAACATATATTTCCAAAGAACTAATAGGTCGATAATAATTTTAAAATAATGAAATTTATCTCATAAAGAGTTTTAAAAGATTTTAAAATCTGTATTTAAGATTTGATAATTTATTTTAATCAATATAAAATGTAACCGATATTTTACATTAAATCAATTTTAATACGAAAATAAAAATATATTTTCAAATAAAATCTAATAAAAAATCAAAATTTAGACATAAAGCTACTAACATTTTCTACGATTAACACTCTTCTTTACCATGCCACAAAGTACTAAAAGCTAAAACATCCAAAATCCATAGCAAATAAAATGAAATAATATCCACACACATGCAATTGAAATAATTATTATTAATTTATTTTAGACATCTTTTATTTTATTTTTTCGTTCCTTAAAAAGGAACAAAGTTTAGTTTCACTGAAAAATGATCTATTTTTACTGAAATAATCATATCATCACCGACAATAGTTTCTGCGATCATTGGATATAGTTTTAAGATCTTAAAAATAATTTAAACATACAAGTAATAATTCGATGCCGGTAAACCGGGGGGAAAGTTTAGTCCAAAACGTGATAAAGCAGAAAAATACTTCTTTCCACCCACCATCACTTCCTACCATTTTTTCGTTTCCTTTTACCATGCACAATCAAATATTTATTATAATAAAGTACTAATCAAAATAATCATTTAAAGAATTACCTCTTTCTTTCTCTGCATTCCGATGCCAGAAACTCCATTGTCTGGCAAGGGTAATAACAATATTAAAAGCAAAGTAAGACCCGGTATCAATGAATACAACCGTCCGCCGTCCATGTTTACTTGAATCTGTTGTGCCGACGTGGATGAAACGACGATCGCTATTGAATGAAGAGCGATTAGCCAATCAAAAGCTTTCTTTTAGTTAACTGTTCGGCTACAATTTTCGTCTGCTTTTTTTCTAAGCTACAAATAAAACACAACTCATCAATATACAAAATATTTAATGCTAGTTTTTTTTTATTTTAGGAAAAAATGCTGTGACAAGCTTAAAATTTTTATCATTTTTTTAGAATTGACTTGCAAGGCTTCTAGGCACGGAAAAAGACTAGTTACTACTATTTCTTTAATCTATTAAAATTCATAATTTCTGGAAAACTTTTGGTTCTATCAGAAAGATAACTGAGTTTTAATATATTAAAAATTGAATTATATTATACTTATCTGTAAATTTTCATATAATATTGAATATTAAATTTTTCTAAAAACAAAAACGTACTTTTTCTAATTTTTGGTATTTTTCTGCAAAAATGTATACAAACATTGAAAAAAATTTTAAAAAGGTTTTTGAGTGAATTTAACTAATTTTCTTAAGATTTAGGGTGTTGGGTTACAAAATAATGCAAAAATATTAAAATTTTTTCTTTTAAAAAATCTAGATAATTCTTGTTTTTTAGGGATGAAAGAAAAATTTTTTGAGTATTTGAGGCAGGCGCCAAAATTGGATGTTAAGTAATTTGTCTTGTCCCATATCTATGGAATACGACACAATTCATTAAATTTTTTTTAAATATAACAAAACCAGAAAATACATTTCTTAAAAAATATTTATTAATTCAAATTATTATTCCAAATGTCATTTAAGGTAAAATACCTTCATTATTATGTTATTTTATTTTTATAATGTTTTTAACAGAAAAAAAATCTATAAATAAAATGACTATGTCATTTAATAATAATAATAATAATAATAATAATGATAATAATAATAATAATAAATTATTTGATTGTTGCATTATTTAAAATAAAATATGATGAAAACAAAATATTTCTTGCCGATTATCCATTTAGCAGATTATATGGTAAAAAAAAAAAAAAGAAAAGAAAGAAACGCCATGTTTTGAAACTCCTAGCGAATGTTTTTGTTACAGGTGCCTGACAATATTTTGCGGACACTTTGAAAAAAGTACTTAAAGGTGGTCACTAGAGCCCAAAACTTTTGAGGTTATAAGTACGTAGTTGAGGAGTCAAAATCCACTAGTGTAATCATTATTTTTAATTTGGCTTTAATAAATTTTAGTTTTTTGTGATTTTTGCGAAAACTTGCACGACACTACTTTTTGGACATGACAAAAAGCCCTATTATATTAAGATCTATGTTCATGTATATGTTGCTGTATGCAATTTTTTTTCTTGTTTGTTTGACATGGAAGAGATGGGAAGAAGGCCTCAGCATCAGAAGGGTCGCCATGGATTTGAAGCTGTCAAAAACAACGATCGAATACATACTGAAGACAAACTCCAAGCGGAAAAAGAAGAGAGGGCTGAAAAAATTAATTGGCCAGAGGACTGAAAAGAGAATGAAGAGGACTGTGACAAGGCTTTTGACGTCAGGAGAAAAAGTTACAGCAAGAAAAGTGAAGGAGAAATGTGAATTGGATGTAAACGTCCAAAGTGTACAAAGAACGTTGCAAAGGCTAAGAAAAAAATTAAAGTTAATTCCAAAATTTCGAAGCCTCATCTCAGAATAAAAACTATAATTTTAAAAATTACACTAACAAAGAAATACAAAAGAGTAAGACTGGGGTGTGCCTAAAGGTGGTTAACAAAGCATGTTGACTTTAAGAAGGTAATATTTACAAATAAAGCGTTTCAAGTTTGATGGGCCCTATGGTGGTGTACTTGGTCGAGAAGGGGTGAGTCTTTTGTACTGAACAAATGACAGATGGCAGAAGGAAGAGTTATGATTTGGAGTATGATCTTTGCTAATGGAAATATATGGTTGGAGTGGCTATAAGGATGACAGAACAGCATAGGCTAAAAACAGTTGCTGGACAGGGAAGCCTTACCAAAGATAAGAAGAGAGATGGGGAATGATTTTGTTCTACAGAAAGACAATTGCAGCATCTATGTGTCAAAACTCATGAAAGAATGGATGACTAAAGTGAATATAACTACTTTGGGATGGACTGCAAGAAGCCCAGATTTAAATTTAATATAAAATATTTTGGAAATGCTTGCACAACTTGTCTATGATAGACCTGAAATAATGAAAGTCTCAACTATGGGAACGAATACTAGGAGCCAAAAAACAACTAATAGAAACACATAGAGATGTTATTGTGCATATTGTGATTGTTATGAAGAGATTAAGAAAAGTTATTGGCAAGAAAGGTGATATTACAGACTATTAACAGTTTTTCAACAATGTCCGAAAAATAATGTTGCGTGTGTTTTATACAAAATAATTAGAATCAAATATTTTTCCTTACCTAATAAATTTTCTTCCATTTTTTGCGGATATTGTCTTTATATGTTTATGCTATTCTATTGAAGGAGTTTCGCCACTCTATGGTACTTGGAAAGTCGAATACTAAAGTGTCCGAAAAATATTGTCGGTCCCTTGTATTACATAAATAGAGATTATAACTATTTTTCTTAGATTCTTTTTAATCGATTGTTAACTTTTTAAAATTTAAAAAGAAAATGTAATTTTTTTGCCCCTGAACTTGTTTTGTTTATTTTTTTAAATTGTTATGGATTCCTTGAAACTTTCTCTATTCGATGGTTTATTGGAATGGTTTTGCTCGCTAACCCCCCAAAAACATTAATTTCTAAAAATTTAAACATATGCCTATTTTACTGTTTTTAATCTGAAAGAAAATAATTATCAACATATTCAACAAATTCTAACTTCAAAACACAAAAAATTAAAAATTAAACACATTCTAAATTTTCAATTTTCAATTTCAGCTTGAGGCAAAACTTTTTTTTTTGTTTTCTTTTTTTTTTCTATAACTATAATATTTCCCCCTTACACGGGAAATACTTTTCCAAGCTTTAATTTTATTAAAAGGCTAATAATTGAGACTGAAAATAAAGTTGGGAAGATTGTGTAGGAAAAAAAATGTTTATATATCGATTCTGGAAAAAAAAATATAAAGTTCATTTTTCACTCAATAATCGGTGAAAATTTCATATTTATTGGATCATTAGTTAATTTTTGGTAGATTTTTAAAGAGTGGCTCAATGAAAATACCCATTCCCCCCTCTCAGCCCTGGCCATGCCCCAGTGGTAGAAGAATATTAACCTCCCATTGTTTTTACTAATTGTGAAAGAAGACAAAAGTAAAACAGGATAATTCTTTTGAAATAGGGAACATACACTGGATTAATTTGAGAGAACTTATTGAAATTCGTAATTTGTATTTTTTTTAAATTTGATATACAGATAATTTTTTTTTAAATACATAGCTTCTTCTCCAGAGATTAAAATCCGCCCTTTAAGATCTTGAACATCTGTTTCCATTAAGCTGTTGAGAAAATAACCACAGAAAAAAGTAGTAGAAATACAGCCAGATTTTCTACCAGAATTTCATAAGCAAAGTAGAAGTAGAAAAAGTAAATCTCACTAATCCTGTCAACAAGTTAAAAATCTAAAGAACTAAAATATTGATTTACATAATAAATATTTAATCAATAAACAAGATGAGGAAGTCAGCTATATAAATAATGTATTACTGCTTCTTTCAAATACCAGAAAAATTATTTGTGACTTTCATTAAGCAATTCAAAGGTAACCACTTAAACTGCTATAAGGTATTTTTTATTCTCATAGAAATCAATGTTTACAGTTAATAGGTTTCATGGACAGAACATAAAAATGTACAAGAAATTAAATGCTCCCATTAAAACATTGTCTTCAAAACCAGTTGATTAGACTCAATATTGGCAACCAGTGGAAGCAGCTAAGAATATTTAACATAGATTGATATATTACAAGATAACAGTCTATTCTCATCAATTAAATAAAGTTATATTCACAGTATGCCAAGTGCAAAGACTTACCACTAAGATAATTAGGAAAGCCTATTATCTAGGAAGACACTTGATGCTTTTTAAATTATACTAAATTCATTTCTAATCCTTTTTCATGCAAAGTTCATTTTTAATGGTTTCATACTAAATTTATTTCTGAAGCTTTTATATGTATATAGATATAGCTATAATCAATTAAAGTCTTGACCATCAAAAACTGTATAAACAGGAACTTAGGTCAGTGATGCATTAATTAATCATATATATCAATATCTACTATAATGCTATGAATTATAAATGATTAATATCAATTATTGGGGGTAATTTATTGTTTAAGCCTTTTGATTCCCATGGGAACATAGCCTGGCTTTTGTTGCTGTTTCTGAATTATTTTTTTTACAGAATTTTGTTGTTAGCTCTATTCTAACTTTCAACCTGGTGGACCAGAACTAAATACCCGGCACTACGCCATGGCTATCAAGGGTGTTTTTATCATGAGACCATCACAACTAAATGCCTATCCAACCAAAGACTAAGGGTTCAGAAGATTAAATCAAATGACCCATCAATCAATACTATTCAAATAATACTATTTGTGGATTAAAAACTCACCATCTGAAGATAAGAATAAATTAAATAATGACGTCACATCTTTTAAAGAAACAATTTGTACAGATCTGTTTTTGTTGATACATTCAAGATAATACTTTTGTGTCTCTAATTAATTTTCTATTTCAAAGCATGTTTTCTCTTTAGGTTGAATCTAATACTAATCAAGCCATTTTACATAAGATGCTTATTTGAAAGCCTTAACTTCAGTGTACATACAATTTGTATTCGAAATCTTGCTGAGAAAAAGAAATAAGTGTTTAAATATCATTAAAAACTAAATTTCAATAAGCAGTTTGCCTATTTTAAAACCAGTCAAATTCAGATAATAATTAGTTAAAAACTAAGAATTGTCAGTAGAATAAAGGAACTAATTTATAATGTTTAGATGATTTATATTTTATGGATTATTCAAAATAGATGAACCAGTCTTATATAAAAAACCAAATAGTTTCAGCTTCAAAGCCAAAGATTTCATGCAAGTTTAGATTACTTGTAATGCATTTATCTTTTTGTTAATTGTAAGACACTCACTGCAAAAAAAAAACTGAATTACATCAATAACCATTTTTTTTTCTAATTTAATTTTAAATAAATACCATAATTTAGAATATTTAACTTCATTTTTTTTTAAATCCACTGAAAAAGATATTAAAACACATTTAAATCCTTATGTATGTTAATGGAAGAATATAAGGTCTTTCTTTCCTCCACAACAACAAACAAGTGCAGGAAATGGAACAGAAAACAACTATTTCCTGTTTACTTTAAATGTTAAGCATCTTCTGAAGAGCCTCCACTGGACACCTTCAAATTGATGTTACTGACTTCAATATCCAATACAATTTCCTACAAGATAGTGTCTTCTCCTTTCAGTGGATTTTTCAAAAAGTGTAGACACAGAAGGAGTTGAGTCAACAACCAGTTAGATACACATAGGCTAATCAAACAAGTTCAGCTTTCAAAGCTTGACCTACATCTTCATCTCCAGCTAAGTTGTCGTGACAAGCATAAGACTACATAAATATTTGATATTTTCTCTCTAATATGAACACAAGCCTGAAAATATCATTAAAAAAGCTTCTAGTACAAAATACATTCCACCATCAATTTCTTAAATTTTTCCAAGAAAAAATTATGAAACTTTTTTTTCAGAATTCCTGTAAAAACAGACAAAGGTATTTTTAAGCCTCAAAACTTCCTTCAAAATATATCTGCTCCAAATGTCAAACATGAACATTAATAAAACATTTAATAAGTCAAAACAATTCGTATTTACATTTACAAAAGTGGACCTGACATTTTAAAACCTAAACTTTTAATTTTAACTAGATAGAATTCTATCATCACTTATCTTACTCAACTAAGAATATCCTAATATCTTTATACTCCGACAGTTATTTACCACTATTTTCTAATATGGGAAAATAAATTATTTGACAATACTATAAAGAATAGATAGACTGGTTAACATATTCAATTAAAAGAAAAAAAAAGGAAAAAATAATGCTTTAAATAAATTTATTGAAAATCAAGTTTTCTTAACATTTTTCTCTATTTTGTTCAATAAAAATTCAATTTGATACTTCATCACAGGTTGACCATTTTTGGTTTTCTTACACAATTTTTTATAGTTTTCTATTCGTTTTTCTTTATAGTTATTGAGAGCTGCTTCTCTTTCTTGTTGTCTTTTCAGCATTTCCTAAACAAAAGAAAAAAAGGAAATTAATTTATGGAGACAAAAAAATTAAAATCATAATTCTTCTCTCTCATTGCCAACTTTAAATATATCTACAGCAATTAGATTGAGATACTTAATGCCAGTAAAGTACAACAAATAGATTTAGGATGTATGGAAAGAAGTTAGGAATTTTGCTTATAATACATTTCAGTCATTAAATTTTACAGCATGTCAACCTTTAAGTGTTCAGGTGTATTTTTAGTGGTTTGTATAATAAAAGTGTCATGCAGTTATATATAAATTATTAAAAGAACACACAGCTGTAAAAATCAAGATTTATACCAACTTGTATGGTATGAAATATTTTATAGATACACAACAGTGGGTAGAGCTTATGTGTGTCACTGACATTTGTATGATTGTATCAAATTTCCCCTACAATGAAAACCTTCAAAACCATTTTTTTTCTTTTCTTTTTTTGTAAGTGAAACCATTGATAAACATATTTATTCACAATTAAATATTGATTTATTAGTTTTTTCAGAATTCTTAGCAAAAGCAAATGTTTTATGTGAATCTAAAAAGTAACATTTAACATTAAAACAATTTTTCATCATTTTCACATTTTACAAAAAAAATGCATAAATATTAAAATGATTTAATTTAAAGCTTCTTAAAACCAAAGCTGACAATATTTAGAACTGGAAATATTTTGTGTTTCTGTTTTATAATAAATTAAATCTAATATTTTTGTTTATGGTTGAGGGTCATTTCATAAGTATGCCATTTATTTTTTAAAGATATTTTTTAAAGTTATGACGCTACAAAAATCCAGAGGCTGCTTGCTTCATTGGTGAGTACTACAGAAACCCTGTCAGGTATTGGAAATATGTTTTCTGACCTCAGGTCAGAATAGCTTTTAGATAGTCCTCATATAAGAAAAAATTGTATTAAAAATTCTAAAAGAACATTAGAAAGTTTTCTTACTTCTCTTTTTTGCTGTTTTTCTTGCTTTTTCTCATCTGCCGCTTCTTGTAGTTTTTTGAAAACATGTTGATTAGATCTTGAAATTAGAAATAGAAGTTGAATTTTAATAAACATAAATCAATATCATTTCAATTATTTTCTTCATATCTTCAGTTATAACTAAGGCTGTGATAATATGCTTTTATCTTATAATATTCTACTCATTAATTGACTATTTTGCAATTTTACCATTTCTTTTTATTCTCTAGTTATTAGTACAGTCGTGATAATATACTTTTATTAAAAAATATTCTTGTCATAGTCCTAATTACTAGGACCATAACAAGTACATTTTTTGGAAAAAAATATTGTCACAGCCCTAATAATAGCTACTTCTGGACTAATATGCTCTATAGTCTTTTTCAAGTAGGTTTAAGATGTTGATCTTGGAGATATTCATAGAAGTATGAAGCAAACTCTAATTCAATTTACAAGAGTAGATCATTCTTATTTAGCAAATACTAATCTTTCTAAGGACTATGGATTGAATAAAAGATTTAGTTCACAGTATTCATGAATGCTCTTGGTTCTGAAGATAAAATGATTCCTGGTTGAAGGGTGTATCAATCAAAGTGTTGAGTAAAATTTCTGAATGAAAGAGATAAAGTTTGAATAATCAAAAAAATTCAGTCCATAAATTAATCTTGTAATTTTCTGTTTGCTTTAATCATAAATTGATTAATGGATTGTTGGATTTTATCATACATTAATCCACACTGAGTGAAAATGGATCTGCTAGTATATTTTTTGATGATTTGTTTGATGGACAAAGATGAAAGGTGATCTGGTCTTATAGGTTTATGTTTAGGTCGTATGTCTATTTGTTTTGTGTGTATATATAAACTTAAAATGAACCTATTCAAAATATTTAACCTAAACCAAATAAGAACATTTTTAAGATTATTTTTTCACTTCCTAACTTAAAATCAAAATCTTTAACAAAATCACAACTACGAGGTAAAGTTGACGCCTATGTCCTGACCAATTCATACATTATGTTCTTGATGTCTTCCTAGACAAATCATATAATCAGGATTTAATGATATCCTTGGACTTCGATAAAATGAGAGGCAGTTCAAACTTCATAACATAAAAATTTTTTTCAGGAATAGAAAACATGGTAGATAAATATTAATGATGAGTTAAAAGCACCCATTACTGACAAAGCAACAAAAAGAATTTTTCCTATGTTGTAAGGAAGAGTAGTATTTACAAAAGCAACGACGTCAAACTAAATAAATTTACATGAATCTATTTTCATTTCTTGTAAAGTCTAACAACCAAAAAAAAAAAAAAAACAATTTTGACATTTTTTTCTTAATTACACCCATTTTTAAAAACAAAAAAAAATTCTTTTAATACTTTTTTTGGTTAATCTGTAATTTCCTAGAAAAATTGTGTTCTGTTTTTTGTAGATATAAAGAATTTGTATTTGATTTTGTTAATATCTCCACATCATCAGTGCTTTGACACTCTGCTGCTGCTGTTGCTGAAGACTGCTGTTTGGCTAAATATAATTGTCTTCTTTCTTCATTTCTTTTTAATTTCTTGTACTGAAAACTAATTCTTTCCCTCTGCTTGTTAACAAAACCATGACCTAAAAAAGAGATAAAATATAAAATTATAGTAAATCAAAAAGAGTATGAAATGTAAAACCAATGGCAAACAAAATAAAAACACAAAATAAGAACACTGAATTCAAGGGAAACGTAGTTGTTGGATACTTTGTTCAACTTTAACTTTTTTGCCTGTTGTGGCCTCAAAGGTCTATATCCCTAAAAACAACTAAACACCAATCAAACACTTTTGTTCACCAACTCAACATTCTCCTACCGTATACACCCAATTTATTTTTCCTGTTTCCATAGCATTATTGTTTTTACGAGAGTCACTAGCTTTTGCTCAACCTAGGAGACCTTTTGAAATGTGTTTGTTGCCCTTCACCTAGATGAGATACTCTTTCAATTAAACAAACCCCATCCGCCCAAGGCAGCTAACAGTAGATAGAATGGTTTTGACTGGGATTTGAACTCAAGTAATTCTATAGTACGAGCTTTTACCAGTGCTCCTGCTCCAGCCACCTCTCTTGCCGCCCAATTCCCATTTCAAATGTTGCTTTAGCAAGAATTTGAATTTGTTTGAACGAATATCATTTAAAACTGTCGGTAACAAATAGTTGGAAAATATTAAGTTTAAGTGTCAAATAACGAAGAAAGATACTAACATGCTCCATGAAATCCTTAAGGCATATACAACACACTGTCATATCTACTTTCAGGGCAAATTAATTGTTCTGGAGATATTAATGTTTATTGTTTTCCCAATGGAATAATATTCCGTTTGTGGGATTAATTGTAAAGGCATTAATGGCATTTATTTGCCTGCTTTAGGATGTTTTATTGTTTTATTCATGAATATGTTTAAAAACACCGAGGAATATTTTCAATTAAATAAAATGTCTGCGTTTAATGTTCATTTATTTCGAAGCAAGTTGATCAAAAGTTAGGGTTTAGGACTAGGGTTGATTTTTGTAACAGCAAATAAGGGACATGATTAGGGTTCGTGGTGAGTGGGGAGTTGCTCCAATGCTCCTGATATGGTTAACAGCCTTTTTAGCACACTGAAATCTACAAGAAAAACATATTTTCTTCTATTAGTGTCAATAATTTGACGCTTAAACTGAATATGTACAAAATAGTTTTAAGACTTTTGACATTCACTTTTACAATGGTTTTCAATGGTGGCCGTCATTTTTATTGTTTGTTTTAATTAATCTTAATCGAACCTTAACCTATTCATAATATTAAACTTAACCTCAATCCTAAGCAGATCCAAAAATACCACTAAATTTGAACTTTAGAAAAGGGAGTCCTAAGTTGGAAATATAGTTGGCTTTGATAACTACTTTTTAGTAGTCACTAATGTTAAGTTTCCGGTTTCAATCAATTAGTCAAAAAAACTTTTTCATAACTCATCGATTAAAGAATTTTTTCGCTCTGAAAACAATATTTGACTAAAATTATATTATGAAATAAAAAAAAAACTGCCAACATACCTTCATTTTTGTTGCCAATATAGTTTTTTTTATATCGATTATTTCTACTTGAATATTTATCTTGTTTCTTTAAATTTTTCATTTTAAAAATAAATTCTTTCTTCTTTGATTTTTTAGGATAGAGGACAAAATCAAGATTTTATTTAATATTCAAATAACTTTTTTATATATAAAAAAGGTTACTTTGAAATAAAAACACAATTCTTTTCGTTTATAAGAACTTTACTAAATATATATTAATGTCACGTGTAGACATGGTTGTTTATCAACGATTTGATTAAATATCGCAGAAACGAGATTTACGTAAATAAAAATAAATTCTATATTGTTTGAAAATTCTTAATTCTAATTTAAATATATTAATATGTTTCAGCTATAATTGAAATAATTAACAAAAAATCGTATTTATATTTATTTTCTTTACTCATTTATTTCTCCCATCATGCAAAAGATCAAGTTCTCGTTTTGTTTGTCAACATATTTTTAGTTATGACAAAGTATCTTTACTTTTTTCTTTCGTTATGGTTTGTAAAATATACTAAATAAAATTTAATAATGTTTTTCAGTGATATTGAATTTTAGCCAAACTTAAAAAAAATAAAATCATTTCTTGGACAAAAAATATGAAAAGATTTTTCTGTTAAATGTTAAAAAAATTTTATATAAAAATGTTTATAATATATATTTTTTAATTATAGCTTAAAAAATAATCAAAAAATTGTTTGTTAAAAATCAGGAACGCTAAAACAAAAGTATAAATTTATACAAATAAATATTTTATTCAAAAGAAATTGACTAATTTTTTAAAAATAATTAAAAAAAAAACCAATTCTCGTTTCCATGAAAACCACGCGACGAGATTTCACTAACAATTACATTGCATTACTGCATTATTGTTGCGAACAATATCCGGAAAGGTTAGAAATCATTTGCTTTGGGTCTTAATATTTTTCTCTCTATTTATTATTGGGAATCGAATACCCTTTGTATTTTTAACTTACACTGATAATACTTAATTAAAGTAATATCAGCGTAAGTTAAATATTTTTCTTATCCCGTTTTTTATCTTGAATTATAGTCTTTTCTTGGTCCATGAAAATTATTTTTTGTTTTTCTCTGGACATAATGGAAGTGTTGTCGTCATTTGTTTATTGTGAATCATTCCTCGTTTGTTTGGTACTGAATTTTTTTCTTTTATCAAACTAGTTACATATATTTTTCTGATTTTCTTTTTAATGATTTTTTATACTAAAACTTGATTTAAAAACATAAATCTTTTTTATTTCAATTTAAATTACGACCTCGAATCTAATATAAAATAAAATATCCTTTTTCTTTAGTCAGAAGAAATCAAAAACTCCAAAATATAAATGGTGGTCATCATCGTAACTAAGCCCTTAGTCCCTCAATTTTTCATCCTGTTCGTTCGTTTCACAAATATTTAAACTACTCACTCATTGTTTTAAAAGAAAATTTTGTTTTGACCACTTTGCACTGATTGCTGCTGCTCTTCATCTTTTTTTTATGTTTTGATGATTAAAAAGAACGAAATATCAGAGAGAACCCACATTTTGTTTAAAGTTCCAGTTTTTATTTTCAAAATATCAAAGTATTTTTCGGCATTTAAAACAAAATTGATTAGTAATTAATAATTATAAATACTATTTGACTGGCAGTAATTTTTTTTATAATTTGTAACTAATTGCTCACTTGCAATTACTTGCGAATTTTGGGAGCCAAAGAAAACTCCATTTTTAATAATAAGTGGTTGTTGGTTCTTTTTTTCTTTGTGAAGAAAGATGAAAACGAATTCATTTTCTGATTTTTTTTGTGAATACTGACAAATATTTAGAAGAAAAAGAGAGACATTTTTGCTTTTTTTTTTTTTTTTGAAGCAATGGTAGAAAATTGTTATTATTCTTATTAAAATGATGTTGATGGAAGTCTTTTTTTAAAGGTTTCCATCACCCATTTTGCAACTGTTTGTCAACCTTTTGTTTTACGATGAAACCGAAAAAATTATAATATTCTATCTTTCTGTATTAACATTAATGAATGTGAATGCTATTTAAAACATTTTTTCCAGAAAGTTAACATCTAGAAAAACTGTGTATTGGAAAAACCTAATGTGAATTATTGACAAAGTAAAACCAAATATGGCACAAAGAATAATTCATTGACAAAATAATTTATTTTTTTTTGTGTTTGTGGTATAAGAAGGAAACAAAAAAAAATAGTTATGGTTCCTATTCCAAACGAAGATAAAAGACTAGATATGATTATTTCAAGTTCCCTGTTCATCAATTTGAAAGAATACGTCTACTACTATTCATATGTAACTGTTGAACATACTTTGAAGAGACAAAAGAATTCAAAACTCTACATTTCCAATGAAAATGTTGATTATTTAAAAAACAATAGCTATCATTATCTACGTATTATTCCGTTTTGTGAATATAATTCGGACATTTTTCAACTAAATAAAATCATTTTCTATATGGTTTTTAATGTTGTAATGGATTTGTACAATAAATTAAGAAACTTACCCACCTATTCCATATATAACGAATTAACCCCCCAGATAAATATTTCCACTCACAATCCTATAACTTGAAAAGAAAAAAAAATACCCCTTCGCTCCTGATGATAGAAAGAATTAAAATCCAGCCTCTGTCCACTTGATGGGAGTCTTTTGTTTCTTTCCTCTAAAACAAAACAGCAGGTGGTCTGAGAGTACAGCCAAGGTTCCCTTGGACAATAATGTCCTTCCATTTGATTGCTACAGTCACAAACAATGCCTCCCCCGCCGTAAAAGTTATGGCAATTACAACTCAGAAAGTTGGAGAAAAAAAAGAAATGGAAAGAAAGAGCAGTCTTTATCAATTCATTTTGTGTCAGCTTTTTACAACAATAACCTTTAAAAGTTATCAGTTAAAAATTTCAACTTTTAAAGTTAAAGCTCCTAAAATAACCCACAAGCCATAAATCAGGACACACGAAAAATAAAAAAAAAGTGTGATAAAATCTTGGTTTTATTGAATTTGCAGCTGGAAAGAAAGTTAATCATCCAAACCAAAAGAAGAATTTAAAGAAGAGAAAATAGATGGAATATTATTATTTTTCAGATAATATTGCCATTGAAAAATATTTTGGATTTCAACATAACCAAATAACATTATTTGTGAACGAATGAAAAAAATATTAATTAGAATATTTTTCACTTGTAAATTTTAACATTTATTGATTACTAAAAAAGAAATTTCATCAGATTTAAATAGTGCTGGGACTAAAAGGAAAAAGTTGAATTTTGAAATAAAGTATTTTGATTAATGAAGACAGCCATCAGATGATTTGATCCTCATCCAATTAATATAATGATTCAATGATTTATAAAAAGAAAAAAAATGAAAAAGTTTAATAGGAAACTAAAACCAGAAAGATTATGATGTTGCAATTTTTTTCTGATAAAAATCTGAAGATTAATTATCAAGATGTGTAATTAAATAAATCCAGTGAAATATTGGCAAATACAAAGTAGTTTCAGTTTCCAGATTGTTGATGACACCTCAAAGAAAAAAAACAAAGCTATCCAACCGGCCCCCAAAAGTTCTACCTTTAATCTTGATGAACAAGTGACATCATAACAGTCAATACCACCACTGATCACACTCTGATTATGATCAACATCTTCCTTATTAATGAACAAAAGATTGGCATGTTTTATTGATTGCAAAAACATTTAAAATTCAAATTATATTTCCTTCTGTGTTGATATGGAATATGAACAAAGGAATAATAATACCAACAAAGTTCTGTTTTTACTTTAATTCCTTTAACATGCCAACATTTTGACTAAAGATGCATTTCTGTTTCTAAGGCCTATTTTAATTTGAAACAATTGAATTCAATGGTTTTCGTAACTATTACTGTGCATTTGAAATGTTATGTAACAACTTACAGGAAGGTCAAAAGTTTGGTTTACACAAAATTCCATTCCTACTTTTTCAAAATCTAACAAATATTTTCTAGTACTGCATATGTGAAGACTAGGGCAACAATTATGGCAAGAATATTTAATTTCAACCACCAACAACATAATGTTTGACTAAAATTTGAAAATCAGAAATGAAAAGAAACAATAATTTGGAGTTCACTTGCCCTCATAAAATTTGATCATAAAACAAAAATGTGATTACATTAAATAATGAAAAAGAAACCGACAAATGATTGATTATTCTTAAGAACAAAGAAAAAAGTAAAACAAAAAAAACAATTTCTTAGTTTAATCCAAACGAAATGGACTGACCAATTGAATCTTGATCTTTAATTCAAATCAAGTCATTAATTTATAGAATTGATAAAAATCAAGGTCGTTTTTTATTTAGATAATAAAAAGATATTATGTTTTTATTGCAATATTAGCATTATTTCCCTCTAATCTGAGGATTATTAATAAATCTTAGTAGTAATAGTGATGGTTGTATTTGTATCTTCTCTCTTTGGTGAATATTATTCTAGTGTGCTTTATTCAAGTGTTTATTGACTATCAGCTGCCACTATCACACTTTCATTAATTGCTACATACTATTAAATGGTGATTTATATAAGGATTTTCAGTTTTGACGGTCATTTTCAAATTTAGAGAAAATAAGGAGTGGAGAAACCAAACTTTCATAAAGTTATAAGTAAGAGGAAAGAATTAAAGGTCTTATGGCTTTAACAAAATTTTATTAAAAACTATTAAAACTAAATTTATTTAGGGCTTTTTTTGGATCATAAAATACTTGCAAGAAAAAAAAGCCAATTTGAAGGAAAACAGCTTGTTTAAAAGTTTTAACAATAATATAACTATTTTTTGGACTATTGTCCTTATCTTTATTTTTATTTGTTTTACTATGTTTTGTTCATAAATAAAGAGAAAGACGAGGACATTAGTCCGAAAAATACTTATAAAATTATCATAAATTCTCTCAAGGATTTTTAAAAATAAATTTTTAAAAGATAGTGGAAAAAAATAATTCACTTAAGTTGCAGTTAATTTTTTTTTCTATTAATCAAAAATTGACAAATGACATTTATTACTGTTACAATTGAATTATGTTGCCTTTACCAATTCTACCTTTTCACAAGTGTCTTTAATTTATGAATTACAGTTATTCTCCACATCTGTTGCCTTGTCATTTTTTATAGTAATTAAATAAGTTAAACTTTTTTTAAACATTAGAAATAGTAATTTAGAAGTTTAAGAAACTCAGTATAAACAAAATCTAAGAATAAAAATAAAATTGTCCTAAATGAATTAAAGCTTTCTACAGTTCATTTAGTATAATTTCTTTTGTTGAAACATGTTTGTAAAACTTAGAAGAATTTTAAGTACCTATTTCAATTCTCTCAAAAGTTCTCTTATATTTCTTTTCATAAAAATGAATCAACAATCTAAATGAAGGTATTTTATTTGGTCAGAAAATAATTATTCATTTACAACCAGTATTAGTGAAATAAGTATAAATTTTTTTTAAAAACTATTAAAAGATAAAAAAAATATTAATTTATGTTAAATTTGAGTCAGGTTGTTTCTACCATACCTATTATCACTTACCTTCCATTCTACTAGTTTTTATAACTGGTATTATGTATTATTGCATCAATATCATTTTTGTTGGGGTAGTGCTGCATTAAACTTTAGGCAATGGCTTATCCTTAAAATGCTTGCTCTTTTCTATAGACTTTTTGAGAACTCCAATGTTTAAACCGGGTCAATAAATTTGGATAAACATTCTTTGGGTGCTTTCATTTGTCCCTGTAAATAATAAAATGTATTATGTTACACTTAATATTCCATATTTAAGTAAGTTTTACTTTGAACTCTGAATACTGGTCCATATATCTTTTTCATTGGAATTTTATTATCTGGGTTTAGATTATAAAGCATATCTTATTATTTTTTTTGAGGGAATTATCTTTGGTCTTTGGTAGATTTACCTTATGTATGTCTGCATGCTTATCCTTGATTATCTTTACTTAATCATTTTCTCAGACATGTTCAAACAATTATGGTTTTTATTTTTGAGATGTGGCTTCGGAATTTAGGAATTAACTCTATTATTTGCACTTTTGTCCTCATCCTAGTAGGTTTCAATACTACGTTTCCCTCAGGCTGTCTTCAACGACTATGGAAGGCAGTGATTAGTAAGGATTCAGTGACGAGACCCAGCATCCCTATCTAAGGTTACGGTTAAAAACACCTGAAGATGGGCTGATGGAGACAAGGCCGAAACGTACTAAGATGAAGACAAAAGTCCAAATTATAAAGTTAATTCCTAAATGTTTGAACAAGTACTTGTCATTTTCTCTAGTTCAGTGAGAGTTTTATGCACATTGTCATCTTAGTGCTTGTAGTATTTCTTTGTAAGTATTATATTAACACTGACGAAGTATGAAACCCATTCTACCAAATATGATATGAATGTCTTCCTTTCAGTTTTGTCATGTAGTTATGAATACTGACTGGTCTTGGGTTGCCATTAGAGAAAGCTTTTTGTTTATCTTTTCAAGTTTTAGCTGATTTCAGCCATTTGCTCCTTCCTGTTTTCCCTTTGATGCTGGTCATTCAATATCATAGAAGTCCAATGCTTTATTCTTTTGTTCTCTAAATGTTTTTTTGGTTTTTACTCTTTGCTGCTCTAGATTTGGTGAAGCTAAAAAACAAAGTTAAAATTATTTTCTTCTTTTGGTTTTATTAAAAAATGTTTTCTTCCAAAATAATCAAAAAATAATGAATCTAGGAATTATTTTCCATTTTTAATCTTGATAATCTAATTTAGTTTAGTTGAACTTCTACCTCAAATATCAATCATTTTTATATTAGTATTTTTTTCTGAAAATTAGTTGTTTTTCCTTCACTTTAACTTTTCATGATTTTGTCTTTTGAGTTATTTGTTTTCAAAAGCATCTGATTTTGAATGTTGAAATAATTTTCAATTAATAGATTATTCTTCATGGAAGAATGTTTAACCTTGTTTTCAAATAATTTGGTTTTTATCTTGATTATCAGAAAATAATATTTTAGTTGCTTTTTTGGTTTATTGTCTTGAAAAATCCATGTTTTTGTTTTGTCTTTTCAAATAATTGATACAATTGATCACCTATTATTAATTGGATTCCAAATTTCATAGGTTACTTTGGTTTTACTTCCACAATATTGCTAGTTATTATAATTTTTTTTCAATAGTAAAAATAAAACATTTTAGTTTAAAAGCATTGATGATTTATTAAATAATTTTTATTTATAACATTATTTGGATCTCATTGAAATTTTCTTTTTACTCTGTTTATTTTATTCTTTTTAGAAAAATAAAAAATTTTTATTATTATTAATTTAGGTCTATAAAAATGTTATAGATTTTTTTTCATCTATTTTTTTTTTTGCATAAAAAATCCCAGTCATTTTTACCTTTCAAGATTCTAGTGAGAACAGATTGCAGTCAAATTCTTGATAAACGCTGTTCCATATATAATCATCTTTCATTAAAACATTTGGTTTTAAAGTGCTTTTTATTTGAATAGTTTATTTTAAAATAGTTTTCCTATTGTAATACCAGTTGTACATAAAGAAGCTATAAATCTCTTTTAATTTAAAAAGAAATGATAGAAAAATAAAAGTATGGAGCATTTTGTCTGTTTATGAAATTTTGACCCCAATTTCTTCTCATTATATATCTAATAAATTTTTATTGTATGAAAAAATTAAAATATCCGTTTTTGGATTATTCGTTTAATTCAAAGAACATTGTGTATAATGTATTTGTTCTAAAGCCTCTATTTAACCTCGAATATTTCCTAATTATTCCATTAAATTAAACTTGGTTAGTGCTCTGCTCAACAAGTGTGTGTGTGTATATATATATATATATATATATATATATATATATTCATTCCACTAAATCAAAATGCTTCAATAAGTTCATTTTCATTTTATATCAACGCTGTCAGAATAAAATTTTGAATCATTATATTTCTATCAATATTATTCTCTATTTTTTCCTCTTTCTATTCCATTAAACCTCTTGAGAAAGAGTGTTCTACTGCTGTGATTCACTCATAGCTAGACTGTTATTCATTTTCATAGATTTGAGAAAATACTAAATTCATACTTTTCTTTGTGGTACTTATTTAATAGTCAATACAACCAGATGATAAGTGTAAAACCTGGCTTTAAATTTACTTGGGGAAATTCCATATCTTGGTCTTGATTAACACACCTTCCTTTTATCTCGTTATAAATTCAAAATTAAAAATTCAGGATTAAAAACACTTTTCAAAGGGTTGGTGAACCCCTTAGTTTATCTGAAACATTACAAAATAGATTTTTTGCAATAATGAGTATGAATTATTTGAATTTCTATAAATATTAAGGATAAAAAGGGAACTACACAAACCATTATCAAAGTTTAATTGGAACTAACCTAATATTTGATTGAATGGGGGGATCCTTACTCACAAATCATGGTATTATTTTAATCTTATAACATTTGTTTATATTCTTTATTCTCGTTAAAAAATACTTTAGTAATTTACAGAAAAATAGTGTTATGAATCTGACTTAAAAAATGGTTTAAGATATTTCAAGCAATTTTTACATACAGTCGCATCACAAGAACTTGAAATACTTTTAATAATATTAAAATTTAATAAATAGAAAAATCAAGTCTTTTGAGGTTTTAAAATTATGCCTTTTAAAAATAAATCCACCTTAATCTCTTTTTCATAACAGTGTAACTGTCTATATAAACAAAGAGACCCTACACAAGTTCTTTTCATGTTATATACATTAACATGATATAATTTGTCCAATTCTCTTCAATTTCCGTTTAGTTTTATTGTTTGTATTTCCAGGGTATTTTATGTGTGTATGTTGAAGAATGATCTGAATCCACTTGATATAGTTTTTTAAATGACCAGTGACAACTTTGACATGTTTAATATTTAACTTAGTGATAATGTTCTTTTTTTACCTTTTGAAATGCAGTCATCTAAATTTTAAAGTCAAAGTGTTTATTATTGAGGGAATATTTCCATAATGTACCTACTTTGTTGTTGTATATTTATTAGATTAGTATAAAATAGGTTTTTTATAAAGATTACTTATTAAGGATTCTATTTTATTTGAAATCCTTCATTAAATTCAAGAGTTTTTTTATATAAAATGTTATAGTTGAATCAGTAACTATCTAAAATTGTGATTAGGTTTTATATTTTCTTAGTTCGTATTTGTTGAAATAACTTTTTTTGTTTATTTATCTTCTGTCAAATCACTTAATCCCCTTACTGAATTGTCTTATTGATAATAAACTAAATAAAGAATATCATTATTCAAACTTTAATTCTCATCTTTATTATTATATTTGCAATGTTTCAGTTGATGTGTCATTTTGCCTTCTTCAGATCTATTTGCTTGACAAAATTGAAAAAACTCTTAGTAAATGAATGGATAAAGAAATTAAATAACCACTTCCCAGATGGTATATGAATTCAACATAGATTCCTAGTTTGTAACGTAGTGTTATACTTGAAAAAGGCAACAGGATGCAATGTTGGGAATATAAAAAAGAACCTGAATTATGATAGTCCTTAAAGCCATTTTAACAAATTCATAATTAGAAATTGCACTTAAATTTTCAAAAACTATCTATATATTGATTACTGGTTTTGATTTGATTTTTGATTTTTTATTTACCTTGATTTGTTTTTGTTCATGTAGATAATTAAAGAATGTCAATTCCATGAATGGAAGAAATCATTTTCAGGCTTGTCAATTTGTTGTTATTTTTGGAGGGTACTTTTTATATCTATTTTCTTTCATTTGCTAATATTTGAGTTGCATTGTTTGCAAGGTTAATTAATTTTCTTTTAATTTCATCTTTTTTTTATTTTTTTTAACAATGTTGGTACTTTCTATTCAATGGCATCTTGATATTACAGGCTTTGTTTACTTATACATTTTTGGTGCTTACATTGTTTAATCATCATTATTGCTTGTGACTAAAGAAAAAAAAATTATCTTCTGATTTAAAGTATAAATACCTATCTTTTAATCTAAAATATTATTTTTTTTTTGGAATTGAGTTTTTTTTCTGTTCATTATAATATTTTATCATAAAGAAATTTGGATTTTTCTAGAATAGAATATGTTTTGGTTTCTTTTGTTTTATAGTCAAGTGATTAGAGAAAACTTCTTCAAACACATATAATTACCCTGGTTTCTTCTTTATTGATCTTATTTTAAAAAGATGTTTTGGTGGTCTTTCATAATAAACTAAACCATCCTATTTTTCTTCTGTATAAGGAATGGGATTTATAGTTTAATATTTCATTCTGCATTTAGAATCTCACCTCCCTTATCTCATTTTATATATATAACATATTTTCTTTTTTGATCTATTTAATTTATGAAAAAGGTCTAGTTTGGTTCTTTTTGTTTTTTAATATATTATCTAGATTGGTTTAAAGTAATTTAGCTTTTAGCTTGTTAAATCTTATCTAAGTTACATTAGGGGTAAAAGAAGGGAATCTATTCTTTCTATGGCTTTGGATGAAGAATTGATTTCTATTTTCTGAATCCAAATGAAACAAACCAATAAACATCCACTTTCTGTGCTTAAAAGTGTGACCTCTGGAAATGATGAGTAGCTCTTGCCCCAGTGCATCCCCCCGCCTCATCATCTTATTAACAGAGGTAAGTATATACTTTTTTTTGTTCACTAAATTTTCTAATGATTACTTAGGCATATATTACTTTAAATAAAAGTTTTATGTTAATCCTTGGATATTAATATTCTATTTTATCTTAATTTTTGAAGAATAACTAAGACTTATTTGCTTTTTAAATTAAAGAATCAACTTCTTCATTTACTAGAAACCTTTTTTATTTAATTTTTTCCATCTATTAAACTGCTAATTAAATTATTAGTTCAATTAATTAAATCTATTGGACAAACTGTAATTATCTTATAACAAGTCACTATCTTTGTTTTAACTCATCATTTATTTATTTTATTTAACAGCATCATTTATTTTCTTTGAAAAATTTGTTATGAAATTTATTTGTAAGATATCTTTACTTGAGTGCTACAGGCCATTAGACTTAATAATATCTCTTCTATTTAAGAAATCTGATTAATATAATTATATATGTTCTGTGAATTGATTTATCATTTTTCTCTTCAAGAGGAATCTTATTTATTGGTAAGTTTTGAAAGAGTTAATTCAAAAGAAATTTGTGACTTTAAGTATTTTATCCATAATCATCCTAAAATCATGGTTTTTATTTTTCAAAAAAAATTTTTTTTTTTTTTTTTTTTCAGGTGTTTCTTGTCTATTGGAAATAATATTCATTCCAAACCTGTTATTGGATTTTTATACTCATTGGACACTATTTAAAAAAAAAAAAAAAATAGTTTAAAAAAATATAGTTAAAAAAAAAAAAAACGATATTTCCAATATTGCAAATATCTGACTTTTCTTTGAATGATCTTCTCATTTTACTATTTTTTATGGCAAATCAGATTGACTTTATAGTGCATAAACTACACCCAACCCATTGAGAAGAAGAAGGAAAAAGAAAGAAAAAAAGAGAGAAACCTTGGTTCCAATTTTTTTTTTTTTTTCAATAATCCTTTTCTTCACAGAAGGTTATTCAAGATGGCCCAATACGGCGATGATTGCTACTTCTACTATTACTCATCCTGCTCAAAGGTAAAACATTTATTTCTATTAGTGGTTGGATGTTAGATAAACTTTCAAACGTATCATAATCTTAGTGTTAATGAATTTAATAATTGCATGTAAACACTATCATTGTAATGTTTAATAACAATGTGAAAATATAATGGAGTCACTATTATGTGGTTCATTCTTTCCTTGTTTTTTTTTCTCAATTATGTTGCCTTTTGTCAACTGTCTGTAGTTATCTTTTTAGTTTTTAATTGTCTAGTGTGAAAAGACTTGTTCATAACATTATGTAAATTTCTAAAGAAAAAAATAATACGAGACCTAGTCTAATATGAACAAGGTCATTACTGGTCCAATTTCAACTGGTGCCTACCAACTCAACTAATCAAATTCTTCATTATAACATTTTTTTTTAATGGCTGCATTGGCTTCTCAAACACAAGATCATTTACGATCACGTCTAAAATCATCTTTAATTCCTATTTTCGCTCACCTCACACAACCCAAAAAGATATTTTTGAATGTTTTCTTTGATTTATCTATGTGGCAATGATTAAGATTTTGGAATTGAAATGCAAGAGTTCAAATCTGAGGGGGTCCTTTACCTTCATATTTAGTCTAAAACCATTAAAAGTGTGACAGTCAGTCCCTTCATAATAATTACTTAGATTAAAATGTGATTTAAAACAAACACCCCATATGCAGAAGTGATACCCAACTACTCAAACTAAACTGCTAGATAAAATTATTTGATGGTGTTCAACACAATCTGTCAATTAGAGAAATAGAACTATTGGTTGAACTTTGAATGTTCATCTAGTATTTGTAGATAAAGCCTGATGATTGGCAACCTCTCTGTAAAATAAGTCCAGACTGTCAATGTGTGCCCACTTATCAAAAGTACTTGTGTACCAAGTCAAGGGAAGTGATGTCAACATGCAACAAAGATTGGCACATGAAGGTGGATTAGTGGCAGTAAATTAAATGTATGTTTAATGACTGCATTGTGTTCCAATTTTATGTGCCTATGTTCTTTTCTATTCAATGAATATAATAGTTATATGGTTTTAATTAATTTTTTGAATATTGAAAAAAAAATGATAATTACTTGACAAATTTTAAAGATTTCTCTTTTTCATAAAATACAAACTAATAATATCAATATTTCTATTTCTTTTTAGGGTGATAATTGTACCTACAGACACTGCGAAGAAGCTTTAGGAAATGAGACAGTTTGTACTAACTGGCGTAATGGAAAATGTTACCGAAGTGGATGTATGTTCCGTCACATGGAAATAAAGGTATTCTATCCAATTGTGTGTATGTATGTATATATATATATGTATTTATATATATATGTATATATATATATAAAACAGAAGATCCTTTTGTGTTGGATTATGACTATTATAGAGAACAGTTTCGATCAAATTTGATTTATGTCAATAAATATTTGTTTATAAAAATCAATTTCATATTTGTGCAATGATTAAATGATTCCCTTTATATAAAAAGTCTGGTGTATACATATATCTTTGTAAGTATCTGTTAAAGTCTTAACAGTTATTCCCCTTAGAATCATTCAGTTAAGTCCCTTAAATCTTTCAATCTTTTTGTGTATTTTTGTTAATTTATAAAAGAATGATAATAAGGTAGTTGAAAGTAATAAATTTTATGTAATTAATTTAACCTAGGGCCGCCCGACGCTTGTTGTTGTAGGCCATGCCAGCCAGGGAGGAGGGGGGAAGGTGAAAGAGATGGGGGGAAGGATGACAAAGAGAGAGCAGGTGGAGGCGAGAGGGGAGCAAGAATAACGAAAGGGAGCGGGGAGCAGATGGAAGCAAGAAGGGAGCAGAGGAAAGTAGGATTCACGAGGGGAGCAGGGATTGGCTTTAATATTTTTTATTTATGTGAATTTTTCACATACGGGTACACTAGTTAATTATTGAATTCTAATGGTTTGAATTTATTTTTCAGTTTGACAGAAGTCATATTCCTTGTTATTGGGAAAGTCAGCCATCTGGTTGTAAAAAACCCCATTGTGTATTTAAACATTACTTGGAAAGAGATAACTTTGGGACTTTGTCGACTGCTAAAGGTTGGTTTTTAGTTCTTTCTTTACAACAGAAATTTTAGTTTTTTGTCTATAATAAAGATTTATGCATGTTTTTTTTTATGAAACAAAAAAATCTTATTATTTATTATTAAAGTATTTTAGTTATCTATTTACTATGGCTGTATATAATATTCACTTCTGCTTATTTTTGATTTAAAAAAAACTAATTTAAAATTTAGATCCTCTTTATATAGCAAAAAGTTTATGGTAGCTATTTGATAAAAAGATCATTCACTATCATAAATTTAACTTTATTTGATAATTTAGCACTATTTGATGAACGACTCAATAACTTTGTGCTTCTGTAATTCATAAATAAACTCCAAACTGATAAAGACTTATTTATCATTATAAAAATTAAGTAAGTTTAATAGTTTATTAGTGCTTATGGTTTACTGACTTTAAGCTAGGCTCATGTTGGTTTTTATTCTTGCATAAAAGTATAAATACGTAATTTAATTACTCCACCATAATTATAAATGCATAGGTGTTTACCAGGAATAAGTCTTTAATTTTAATTTTTATTATTTACAAAAATTTTATATTTTCTTTTATCTAGATTCATCTTCAAATGTTTCTACAAAGGCTAAACAATCCAGCCCAGACCGAATTGTTCCACAGATTGTAGAACCCGTGGTCGTCAATCCCTTAGAAGGTATGTTTATAAACCTTTTAAACTATTGATGTAATGATATAAGACTTAGAAGAAATATTTCTGTTCATAATATCAAAAATTACATAAAACATGGATTACCTTTGAAAATACATTAAAAAAAAACAATACATAATGTATATAAGTTAATAATGGTTTAATAATAATAATTATAAAAAATATATTGCTTTTTTTTGGGTGTGGGGAGTTGATGTAAAGATTTTTATTTTAGATACTGTACTGTGGTGTGTAGTCATGTTGGTTGCTGTTTCACAAGGTCTACCTACTTGTTTTTCCCTTTGAAAGACGACAATGAGTTGTTTATGTTTGTCATCTTGTATGACCAGACATACACTCGTGTCGGCGGACGGTTGATCTTGGCTGGCAGGGTCAAACTGGAAATCTTAAAAGGCTACTTGTTGTTCGCTGTTCTGAGCCTTTCCAGAACTCCAGGAGACGGGTGTGCTGTCCATCTCCATGTTGTTCTCCAAGGTGTTGAGCTGGAATCAAAATGATTTAGCAACACATAGACAGATCCAGCCATGTATTAACACCTCTAGTTTTTTTAACCCTCTCTGAAAATATACATGGCAATTGTCTCTTTTATCCTCAGTGTGACCGCATCTGATGACACCGTCAGACACACCGCCATATCCATATCGCTACACCTTGGCACTCTATTGTTGTAGCGGAGGGGCAGGTCTCTTTCAGGGCTTATGACAATACCTTGTCCTTACTTCCATCACAACTTATAAGACCAGAATTGTTTGTTTACCTCTTGTGTACTATAGGTGAAAACTAAAAAAAAAAATCCAAACCTTAAAGACTGTTTCAAAACCTGTTTAATTAGTGAACAGTATTTTTGGCAAATACAAAAATTACTCATATCATTTTTAACTTGTGACTTTGTTTTTTATCATATCACTTTTGCCCACAGAAAGTAATAGTATATCACCTACAGCTACCATTACATTATTCATTGGCCGAATGACCGCTGATATTACAATATATTTGGCCCTTGATGCAACCTGATGATTACTCTGGCTTAGTGGGTAGCAAATAATTAAATGTGTCTGTTAAAAAGAATACTTTTGTTTAACATTCAAATCCCATTAAGTTCAGTTTTTTTTTATCTTTCTCTGCAGACTGATAATTTTTTATATATTTTTATTAATCTGTAAAAAATTTATCTAAAAAAATTATCTCTTTATTATATGAATATATATTTGTACATTTGTGACAAATAGTTATTTATTTTCTTAGTAATATTTTATTTATTTCTCAGTGTGTATGTACAATCTTTGAAAAAAATTATAGCCAGATTTTATTGAATGAATGCAATTAATAAAATTATTTTAAAATGAATATTTTCAGAATCGGATCAAGAAAGTATTTGTAGTCCACAAATAAAGAGAACTTCTCCTCAAGAGAAGCCTGTGGAGGAACAGCCCAGAGTGAATGCTCACCGAAGATTAGGACCACGAAAAAGTATGTTAACATTCAACATTTGATATAAGAAGATTTAATAGTTATCTATTCAGTCTTTTGCTATTCACATAGAATTTGATGATCGGTCT